>BQNB010001338.1:10122-123420 GCA_026074375.1 Tanacetum coccineum | reverse complement strand
GCTGACGAATCTCTTGCTATGAACAAGGCATTATAATTGGAAATTGAACGTCTCTTGAGAGCAGTTGTCAGTCAAGATATTATGTCTATTATGCAAAATAATTATGTTGTAGATACTTCAAATCTCCAATCTGAGCTTGATCATATGAAAGAACATTTTGAAAACTGTATCATTAAAAAGGAGAATGAATATGCTAAACTTTGGAATGATAGGTAAAAAAAATGTGAAGAGTGTAAATATGACAAAATTTCGTATGATAAAGCTTACAATGACATGCATCAAAAGATCGAACTATTGCAAGCTCAGTTGGGAGATCAAAAAGGTAAAAGTAAGGATACTCCATATGGATCAAATACCCTTGATCCTTATTCCCTAAAAGGGATCTATCACTGGATGACTGACCTCTATGATTCCCACCAGAACCCTTTGGAATGGAATCAGGAATATGAGTAGTAGGTGAAGGTCTAGGAGAAGGGTCAGTTTGTGTCTCATGTTGGTCTGCACTTAGGTGAGGAGGATAGGGTAAAGGTTGAGGTTCAGATTGTCTTTCTAAAGTGTCACCCTCATCCTCAGTTGGTTGAACCAACATAGAATCAAACAAAGGTGTAGCATTCCCTAAAAAATGTTTTCCCTTTTTTTACCATAAAAGAGAAAACTTTACTAGTTAAAGCATTAATAGGGAAATAGTCTAAGGGCACAGGCACATTCTTTAGCTGTTTGTCCAAAAAGACTGAAATAAACCTTGGATACATAACAAACTTTTTCTTTGCATCTAAATGTCGCATCATACCATCAAAAATTAATTTTGAAAAATTATATTTGTGATTAGTGGTTAAGCAAATTACTGTTATGGCAATATTAGTAGGAATTTGATCCCAAGAAGTGCTTTTAGAACTTATGCAGTGATTCATGGTATGAAAAAGAAATCTCCACTGGGGTGAAAACAGGGCTTTGTTAAATGTTAAGACAGTTAGGTCCCCCTCATACCCCATTAGCTGAATAGCATCAAATATAGCCTGATTTGGCAAAGAATCATTCCATCAGCATCATCAAAAAGAAGATCACTTATTATTGATGCCTTTGAGATAGACACAGGCTTGCCAGCTACTTTGGCAGTAATATACCTAACATTGTTGATTATTTTGGATTTAGCAGACATCCAAAACTGTTCAACAAATGTAGTAGAGACTACAAGACTTACAGTGAGAGCATAGTGAATGGAGCTTCGCATAAGAAAGCTGATAATCTCATGAAACTCTGTATTCCCATCAGTATTTTCCAAGTAAGCGACCATGTTGTATTTAGGGCATGATTCAAGAACAGCCATACTTGATGAATTGTTAAGCGACGATGAGTAAAAGATTAGGGTTTGATAGAAGAAAGCGAGTAAGAGAGTTTGCGTGAGTAAGCTGTGCAATTAAGATGAGTTTATATAGGTTAAACATACCCAAGATCAAAGAAACCATTTCAATTTACACTTTAGACCATTGGCGGTATTTTCTCTAACGTCTATATAGCAGTACTATCTTTGCCCAACGGTATTAACTTTGCACTGTCGGTACTAACTATTGTCAACCAAAGAATGAACAAGTCTGGCAACAACAATTCTTCAGTACCATCTAAATCTCTTTCCAATGACTTTCTAAACCCAAATAACTTCATGAAATTCATTACTATGATCAAGATACTTCTACACACTGAACACTTCATACAAACTGTACAACAAATCATATTGCCTCCCCTTAGCTAATGCAGCTTATGGATTGATCATCCTAATAGTAACAACCAAGAACTGGAACCTGCTAACATCAAATGCCTTGGTTAGAAGATCCACTACATTCATCAGTGTGTATCTTCAGCACCTGGATAAGTTTCTTCTCATAAGCATCCTAAATGAAATGGTGCCTAATGGCAATATGCTTTGTTTTGGAGTGAAATACTGGATTCTTTACAATGCATATAGTACTTTCATTATCAATGTAGATCTTTGTGTTCATGAAATTGAACCCATAGTCTAACATTTGATTTTGAATCCACAAAACTTGCCTACAGCAATTTGCAGCAGCAACATATTCTGCCTCTATAGTAGAAGTAGCCACAATTGTCTGCTTCTTGCATTGCCAAGAAATAAGTCTCTTGCCAAGAAATTGACAACCTCTTATTGTGGATTTCCTGTCAAGATTTGCACCAGCATAGTCACTTACTGAGTAGGATTCCAGGTCAAATGATGACACTCTAGGATACCAAAGGCCCAGTTTGGGTTTTCCTTTTAGATACCTAAGGATTCTCTTCACAGCATTTAGATAGGAGGTCTTTGGAGTGACCTGAAACCTAGAACAAGCACAAACTGCAAACATAATATCAGGCCTAGAAGCAGTCAAGTACATTAAAGAGCTAATCATGGATCTATAATGGTGTACATCCACATCACTAGCTTCCTCATCCTTGACTAAAGGCTTTTGGGTCTCAATTGGTGTACTAGCAGTCTTTACATTGGCAAAATCAAACTTCTTTAGGATTTTTGCAACATACTTATCCTGACTTATAAAAATACCATCTTCTTTCTGTTTGACTGAAACCTGATGATGTTCAAACAAAGTGTTTGAAATGGTAATGTGTTCCTAATCAGAGGATTTGGTTTGATCTCTTGGTCTAGTATCGATTAGTGCATTTTGGTTTTAGTACTCGGAGGCTGGAGCAGTTTGCCACCTATTCAATATCAACGATCTCGGAATGAGATGTCAATAGATAAGGTGTATCTCCGTGACAAATGAGACAAGTTTCTGTTGAGAGAAACTGATTGGTTGGGAACAAGCGGTTGTGCCATTACATCACTGGGTCCCATGATGGCGTTTTTCAATGTCAGCAATCAACTTGTGTTTCTGACAGCATATGTATTAGACCCTGGTTTCTGCTTAAGTTGTGTGGAGGGCATCTTTCTTTCGACCCTTTATCATACATTTCTTTTTAATTCTTCAACGCCCTTCATGCCTTACCAATGACGTATTACGATCACCTTGTTGTGAGTGTTCTAGTGTTTTTAACTCTATTTAGTCGGCATGCATTATTCCCCATATACATTCATCTCCAATCGTACCTAAGGCTGTATTTCTAACTTTGGATTATCCTTGGGGTTAGCTCCTAGGTTCTGGTGGGATCATAGGATTTGATTCTAACCTATACCACATTATGTACTTCAGTTTCGTCATGAAATTAAGATGTTGTTGGGTATAAGGATCGAACCATAAAACCTTTTCTTTCTGTTTAGCACATTGAGTCGATTAGATCATATTTTAAATACATTTTCTCCCCTTATTTTAAATAATAAAACACTTTAGTTTTGAAATACCTTTGATGATTAAAATATTGTCTTGAAAATTCCGTGGAAGAAATATTTATCAGCAGAATGGTTTGGAAACATTTTATAATGTTTGACTACATAAGAATGGTCGTTTGTTGATTGTATCCAAGAACATTATAACTTTGTTTTTCGAAAAAACTCCACCTAAACATAGGACCATATGAATAAATTGTTGTCTTTACAAAACTTTGTGAGTGTTGGAGTCGTTGAACACACAATTTGAAAGATTATGAATTGTCATCGAGAAATTCTTTGAAAAATTGTGTTCAACTTTTTGAAAAACCAGATGTTAGAGGATTTCTCTTCTAACGGTAAGGGTAAGCGCACTGATACGTACACTATCCTTTTTCTTGAGCTACAAACATTGAATGTCTTGTAAGAACAGCTCAAGACGAGGAATCTGTAATTTTTCTCGTTGTGAGGATAAGTATAAACTTCATTTATTTTGGGTCTGGGGTATGTAACCGATATGGTGACATAAAGCCATTTAGAAAATTAGATATGGAAATGTTTTTGAAACTATTTAAAACTCTCGCTCGTATCTTCATTTTTCAACACCCGTGTCAATGTTAATAGACATTTCTATAGACCGTAAATGTTATCGATTCCAAGAGACAGTCGAGAAGATTCTTTTGGGAAATTTTCTATTTTCATGATGTTGTATTTATTTACCTGTTGTCTTCTAGCTTTGATATATGTTGGCTGAATTAGTTATTCCACTCTTGTCGTGATGTAGCTGTCTTGACTGCTAGAAGGAACTCAACTTTTGGAACCTGCTTTGAACTTGACGGTTCATTGCTCTGTGGTCGGTGAATTCCGAGTTTGATCGGTTTGATTCAGAAGTCATTTTGATGATGAAGAGGCTTGATAATGCGTTGTTCATTTACGTCTTGTGAACATTGAGGAACGGGGCCTGAAGTGTTATTTTCAGCAAGACGCCCTTTTATCGTTGAAGACGAGGCTTGAAATGTTGTTGTTCAAGTCATGCATTATTGTGATTCATCAGATCAAAAATTCCTTGAAAGCCTGTTTTCTGAGATATCTTTCTTTTTAGCAGCAAGCTCGGAGTCTTCATCTGTTAGGATTGAACGATTTTCTGTATGTACTTAAGTTAGTACTGCTCTGACTTAGAGCTTGTTGCTTTCACATTGGTTAGTGATATCTGCTTGGATACAATTTGGGGGTTCACTTTAACCTTTGTTGTGCTAGTGCGAGCGACGAATTTTTTTGAATGTCTTTCCGGTTGGAACCCATTCTAGACAAACTGTCCTTGGGGATTCTACACGTTTGGTTGCCACCTAAGACAAGATTATAGGACTTGTTGTTTTTCTCATGCACTGTGGTAGGTCGTTTTGATTGAAAACCTATGTACTTTGGGATCTGTCTTTTTGGTTTCGTTTGCAAACCCTTTTTGCTTTCGGGTTTGGTTTCTAGTTTGTTGTCTTCTTGGTGGGAACCTTAGCACAGCAGTTGGATCTTCTTTCAGGAATTTTTTTACACAGCGTCATGATTGGCATTAAAGACACATTTCTGAATGTCGAGCAACAAAGTGTTTTGAGTCAGAAAAAATTTATAGGGATCCTAGAGTGTTCTATGTGCCTTTTTCTTAGCCTCCTCTAGGTTGTGTTTTATGAACAATGTCGTTGAGCTATACATAGATGAGCTTGGTGCAATCCATGATGATGAGTTTTGCAGGGGGGCAGATTCTCTTCTCTTAGGCAGATAATGTGTAAGTGATCTGGTTTTAACAATTGTTTGTTCACAATCAACTGGGAAGGCAAAAACCTGTGGTTTTGAAAATTCTAGGTTGTCAAACTTAAACGCAGTTGGTTGCTCTATCAACGATTGGTTTTTGAGTGGTTGTCCAACCGGTTTCACCAAGATTGATGGTTTTGTAAACTTAGTATCTATGTTATATCCTTGTAACTTTCTTAACTCATTTTTTAATGCTGCAATTGCAAAACCCCTTTTTTGTATCTGTAGCTAGTACATCTAGATTTTTCATTAGACTTTTGTTCAAGTGTTCCATTAAAAAGAATCATTCTGGTTTTTGGTCTGAACTCGTGTCCTTTTGATAGAATCAAACAGATCTTTGTAAGTCTGTTTCAAGTGCTCATTTTCTTTATGTAACTGCTCATTCTCTGCGAGTAATTTAGCCACACTATGTTCCAATTCGATGTTTATTGTTTCAATTACATCGATGTCATTTTTAACCTTGGCTTCATTACCTTTTTCTTTCAAAAATTGACTTTGTTGCCCTGATTTTAAAACATTGTTTTCCATTTGTAATTGTAGTTCAAGATTGATACAATGTGCTTCGAGTTTTCTTCCAAAATTTTTTTGAAATCTGGGGCAACGATCTTTTGAGGACAAACATTTTCAGGACTCGAGTTGATGATTCTTGGAGAGTTCTATTGTTTGTTCATCAGTTAATTTAGCAGGCAAAGGACGTATGTCATGACATTGTTCAGCATTCTGGTTAACCTTTCCTTCATTATTGAAGTCAGGTTGCTCAGTATGCTGTTGTCCTGTAGCAAAGATATTAATTTCAGCAGTCGTTTGTACCTCAGCCATTGGCTCTTCATTATTTATTGGAGTTGATATATGCCATCATCAACATGTGCATCATTTCCCTGATCTGTGCTTGTATCCTGCTCTTTTGATTCTGTTCCCATTGCTATTCAATGAATAATCTGAACTTGCATCCAATGCATTACTCGTATCAGTCTTTTCCTCTGTGTATGGATTTGTCTTTCATTCACCCTGCTTTCATACTCCATTTTATGTTGTGCTCTTTCACCAATCAACTTCTTAACAAATTCCATGTGTTGGATCAGTGTGTCACGGAATTCTGGAATATCGAGTCGAGTGTATTGTAGGAATTTGTTGCGTGTCATATTTCCCAACTTATATCATCATCCAAATAAAACCGTTGTACTTGATGATCAGCTAAATCTGTGTCTGGAGTACACTTAAAAGAGACATGGATCCAATCTATTAAAAAATTCTTCGTTGTCAAGTTGCTTTTTGTAGTTGATCCTTTGTACAGGATCATTGTGCCGTGAAAGTCTCTAGATCTTGTCCAAATGAGTGTTTGCAAATGCACGTTTGCTTCCATCTCGGTCGATCGACTTCCTTTTAAGTCGTTTGTTTTAAAGACACTTGAGGTGTGATTGAAGTCGTTTTGAAAAGATACACATGCAACTTTCTTTTGATTTGTCATTGAATAAGTTGCATGTGTTGTTTTTGAATCGATCACGAAGTTACAGGTATCTTTCTTTTCCATTTTGTCGTGTATTGTGAAGTGTAATAGATTTGTTGGATCTTAAGTGGATATGATGTGATTGTGTTGTGGTCTTGTAGGCAGGTCACATTCACGGGATTTTACACGTCTATGATTAAAACCGATAAAAATTTAACGGGATTTTACAAAAATCAATTGAAAAACGTGAATGATATTTGATTCGGAATCAGCGGCCATGATTTAATTGTCTAATAACTGATAATTTTCTGGCTAGGTTAAAGCTGTTTGTTTAAATGGCTCACAAACTGAAAACGGCCTAAAAAATACGGATGGGCCGTGAGCTAGAACAAAAACAAGTCTAACACAAATTCCAAAAATATGAAAAATGTCAATAAATCATGCTAAACGAGCTTTTTGGGCCTCGAAAAATCCTTAACCAACTAAAGTGTGGCTACAGCGTGATCCGTCTCGTTTTTCTCTTCGATTTGAGAGGTCACGGGCCTGAAACGGACCTCCCATCTTACAACAACAATAAATACCCAACTACTACACTCCTACACATCTTCTCTCCCTCTCCATCCACACACCTTCCATTTGTCTTCACATCCCTCGCCCTTACGGATTCAAAAGTTATGGCTGTTTTTACCGTAAAACCCGTTTCGTCTCAAGTTTTCTAAAACATTTGTTTCGGTCCAAAAAAAAAATTTTATCTCGTTCGATAAGCTCGTTCGAATCGCTCGTTCGATCAGCTCGTTCGATCGCTCGTTTCGATCGCTGTTCGATGTTTCCGCTCAGTTCGTTCGATCTTTTTAGCTCTAGTCTCGATCTCGGCGTTCGGGGTGCCAAGTTTTTTCTGCTCGTTTTTTCTCTTATTTTCACCGGTATCACCAAAACGAACACTCACATTGAGACGAGAGTTTTTCCACTAACAAAATGAGCCACGAAACTATGTTTAACCGAATGATTGAACCCAAATTTGTCGAGGTCTAATTTGCTTACAACACCAAAAAAATACTGCTATCACCCGAGGCTATTGATCCTCAATTGTAGGAAACCCGATTTACCACTTCACTTCATATCCCGTACCGGAATCAAGAAGAAAAAGAGAAGGAGAAGAGAGAGAACGACTTAATAGAGAGAGAATAAGAAAAAAGTATTTTTGTTAATATGGAAAAAAGAATATTTTCTAAATAAGAAAATATCTATATATATTTAGATATTTTAGAAAATATCTAAATATATTTTATACCCGAAACTTTTAAGTGACGCGCGGGATATCTTAACTAGGACCCAGGGCTCGGGGTTTTGCTTGGGATTAAACCCCAAAACATATACAATATTAGATTATTGCGAGCCGTTCCGATATTATCTTATTACAACATTAACTAATTAAAGACCGAAGCTCCATCGTAGAGTGACCGAGCTTCCTTGTTCGACTCAATAAATTGAGGCTAACAGAAAGTATTTAAGAGAGATTACGTGAGTGAACTGGGCAATTGAGATGGGTTTATATAGGTTTAGCAAACCTAAAATCAAAGAAACCATTTCAATTTATACTTTATACCCTTGGCGGTATTTTCTTCAACGTTCTCTATAGCTGGTACTATCTTTGCCTGACGATTACTAAATTTGCACTGTCGGTACTAACTTTTGCCAACCAAAGAATGAACAATTTTGGGAACAGCAGTGCTTTAGTACTATTTTGGGAACAGCAGTGCTTCAGTACTATTTTCTTCAACGTCTCTATAGCGAGTAATCAAGGATTCGGCGATTATTTTTTTTGGTGGTTCGAAAATAAATAAATAAAGAATCCGAGTATTGATATCGTTTTGTGGCTTAGATCGTAATAACCTTTGTTCGTGTTGTGTTACTAAGATACCCCTTGCAGCGATTTATTGAAGAATTACAGGTTATTCGTGGTGACTTTGCAAGATAAAGGGTGTTTGGATTGTTTATCAGATAACCAAAATAAAGGTGGAGCCGAATAGCCGGAATTGAAGGAACCGAATCAGCAGTTGAAGACACCCGACGGTTATTTGTGTGAAGGAATGATACGTGTAAACTTTCTAGTGTGGACCGAACCAGTGTACACCTTTGTCAACCGAACGAGTTAAATAAAAGGAACCGAACAGATTAAAACCTCTAAAGAGCAACCTAAACTGTTTATTATTTGAGTAAACTGAATTAAATAATCACACAACATCAAACATACACCCAAATCAAACATAACAACAATCACTTGAGATCCGTTCATTCATACTTAAATCAAAAGGTCAACTGATAAGGAATCAAGTGCAGCAGGAACAGACAATCGTCCTCCTATGTTGGTTGAAAGTGACTACAAATCATGGAACATTCGTATCGAGAGATATATTCGTAGTAAACCTCTTGGAAAGTTAATTTGGAGATCAATCCAAAATGGACCTACTCCGCATCCCCAAATCACTGTGATAGAAGGTCAAGGTGATGTTGCAGTACAAGTAACGAGAGACAATCGGGATGAAGAGTTTACTAAGATTGAGAACAATAAAGAACTAGCTGATATTCAAGCAACCAACATTCTCAGTCAAGGGCTCCCAAGACATGTATTCAA
Organism: Tanacetum coccineum; assembly: GCA_026074375.1. Lineage (NCBI taxonomy): Eukaryota > Viridiplantae > Streptophyta > Magnoliopsida > Asterales > Asteraceae > Tanacetum > Tanacetum coccineum. The sequence continues at coordinate 114,222 of BQNB010001338.1, read as the reverse complement.
CATACTAAACCAGACTCGTACTGGGAAAGAGATTTGGGACCAATTGTAGAGCTATTATGAAAGGTTCGAAAGTCCTCTCCAACAGAAGGAAGAACTGTTTGATGAGTATGAATGATTTTGTGCAATAGGAAATGAGTCAATTCATGACTACTTTGTTCGTTTCCACAAGCTGGTCAATGATATAAAGATTACTCAGCTTGACATCCCCACTCATCAGATGAACACCAAGTTTGTTAACAACCTTCCTCCGTATTGGGCAAAGTATGTGACCAATGTGAAGAACAACAAGGATATTTCTGTGACAACCTATGGTGAACTCTATACCTACCTTAAATCATATGAACCACATGCTATGAAGACACTCAAGAAACAGGAGTAGTCTACCAGCATTGTTGATCCTTTGGCATACCTTGCTCAAACAACACACTACCATTACACCAACTCAAACACTACTCCCCACCACACAATATGACCACTAACTTCCTACCACACCACTACATAGTCCCTGTAATCAAGCAATGATGATATGTTGGCAACCATGAACCAAATCAAAACTTGTTGAGTGGTTTCCAAAAGCAGTTTCCTCCAACCAACAACCAGCTCAGGACATCGTCCAACTCAAGGAGTCATGCTACGGTGCATGACGGGAAGATTATTACTAAAACCGTTCAGAGAAGAGCTCAGGGTAATGTTGGTAATATGGGTAATCGAGGAACAAAGAACTACGGGCAGATGACGGACAACGTAGGGAAGAAGGTGATATGCTACAACTGCCGTAGAGAAGGGCATGTATCTAGGCAGGGGGGGGTGTTTGTAAGGATAGAAGAGGAGAGTATCAGACTATCATGAACTACTTCAAGGCCAAGATGTGTTAATGGGAAGATAAGGAGGGAAAGGAACTGTTTTAGTTGCTCTAATGCCGAAGCATTCCTTGCCTGACTGTGAATGGTGCAGCTCCCTTATGATCAGCCACTGGATATTACGACTACCAACATGTTCGAAGTATAGTAAGCCAATAGGTCGCGTACAAATCTGGAAGTAGATGAAGGACCTCATTTGCATAGCAGCAGCTTTCATGGTAACTTGTTATCCACAAGAAGACCCCTATGGTGCACCCCACCAGTCAAGTTAATAAGGTACACACCGATACTAATCAAATCTTTGATAATGTGAATCATCTGTTGACACATGAGATGCATCAGGAAGAACACCTAGACTCCGATGTTGAGTCAAATATTGATGACAATACGATTCCGTTATCATCAGTCACCTACTTGACAGCTAAGTTCAAGTGTTCCAATTTAGGATATCGTCCCGCACCAACTGGTGGAGATATCCTGATTTACCATTTAGATGACTTGAGATACCCAATTAGATGGACACACTAAGGTTAATCAGGAACAATGCTGGTTAATAACTCATTAAGAGCTGAGCTTGCAAAATGACAAACAAAGAAAATTGTCAGTCTAGAAGTAATAAAGTTCAAAATTGATTTAGACCAGGCCCATTGATTCAACGTAACAAACGGGAATGTGAGTAGCTTGAAGACAGGTAATGTGTGCTAAAGTCAAAACTTTCTCAAAAGTTGAGTCAATTAAACTCTTTGAAAAATGATAGTAAAAAGGTTGTTTATGAAAAAAAAGGACCTTCGAGGAAGGTACATTGAAGAAATATTTGTTTAAATAGTCGTTAAATAAAGTTGCAACAGAAATTTTGCAAAGATTTCAACAACCAACACAAACTATTCCAATGTTAACAAAATGACCTAACCTAGCAACACATGACTTACATAAAACAGCTCTAGGTAGTAGCAATCCGTGGAACCTCAAACAAGCTAATGTTGATCAAACATACCTTGTATGATGGCCATGCATTTTAAACCATAACCCTTCCTCTGTTAAAGTGCATGACAGTGAAGACTCATTAGTTCACGCTGAAGTCAGTAGAACTAAGATGTCTGAAAGACTAGGGACAATTAAACCCATAAACTATGCTGAGCTCAATGCCTTGTATAGTCACTTTGTTCCTCAGAAGGAACTGTCCCGAGAACAGGTTTATTGGTTACCTGCTGAAGAACTTGCTACTCAGAAAAGTAACCCACCATTTTGTTCGTACTCGTCCTGGCATAAGAGTCAAATTTACACTGTGTACAAGCTTAAACTCGTGGATTCCCACATTCTTCACATGGTCATAAACCAAAGACGATCCATGTCGCTATCATAGCGGCTCAGGGGAGTTTAACCCGTTAAGCAATGTTTTACAGAACAAAATTACCTTTTTATGAAAATGTTAAACAACTTGTTCAAAAAATTGATGATAACATTATTACTGAAATTAAATGAATACATTGTGGATTTTTAGAGCTGGGACACCTGAGTATGAACGATGCGTTCTTGCGAACAAGAACCTGAAAATAGAGAGAAAAAATCTTTTAATTCCAAAATCACTGGCTTAATTGCTATTGTTTGAGAAAGTTATCTTGCTCTTATTGTGCTTGCTCGGGATATTGTTGTGCCACCTAGTTTGTATTGCATTTGCGAAGAAACTTTGATCTAATTGCGATAGGGAACACTCCAAGGTCGATCGAACTTGAAGAGCTAAAGATTTATAAAGAAGCAACAAATGCTTTAATGGAATTGAAAAACGTGGTGCTCTTTATCGAAAGAATCACGTTTAATTTACAAGTTAAATTTTCAAAAATATAAAGAATTTCTTTAAAACCAGAGGGTTTGTGAAAATTCTAACTCAACTGCATCTAATGCAATGTTTGAAATTAACAAGTTAAAGGATCAGCTTCAAGGGAAAGACGACACCATCAAAAACTTGCACACTCAGATCAACATTATGAGAATGTTGAATGTAGGATCCATTATAGGTAGCTTCGATAAGCAGGCCTTAGAAACTGAGTTGTCTCAGTTAAAAGATGCGATCACTTCAGTTAGGATTCAGATGATGGATTTAAGGTTAGAGGACCGACGATGTGCAAACGACGTTATAAAGAACTGTCAGAAACTAATTCACACTTACATGATGCGCTCACAGGCAAGATTACTGCCTTAACTGATGAGAATGCCAAACTAAAAACTGAGTTGATTAGCAAATTGAGTAGTGGATCTATAGCATGTGAGAAACCCAAAGTACTTGCTTAGGACAAAACAACACCTAAATGTATGCCATTAGTCTAAATACATCTCTACCACAAAGAAGAGTCAATAGGGCTGGATGTTCCTAACCCTTTGCCCTAAGATACAAAAGTAGTTACCTTTAAGAACCCCCCAGGACATTCAAATAGACCCACACAAAAAACCACAAGATCAAACAAATCAAGAAGCTAATGTTCCTGTGATCTGTCTTACAAGAATCAAACCTGCATCTGAATCTCGCAAAACCAATGCCATAAAATACACAACTCTGACCATCGTATCTTGACCAGTAAAAGTACAGTGAACGCGAGAGTGCAGCAGATAACAATAGAAGTTCGAATGTTGTTAGTCATATATCAATTTGTAATTCGTTCTTTGAAGTCTGAGAATACCAAACACCCCTCAGGCCAACATAGTGTTGATCATAATAAGAAGGTTGAAAGCAACCAGAAATCTAAGTGTGATCACTACTAAGACTGCTTGGGGACCAATGGAAAGGTATTTGGTAGTGTTAAGCCTCGTGGATACCCACTGGAAACATTTCGCGTTGTATGATAACTTTCCTTTTAACTAGGATATGGAACCATTGTTGAGCCTTTAGAACTCCCCGAGCATTAGTTCTAGTTCCAAAGTTACTATGATCTCTAGGTTTACTGATTGCAAACTTAGTGATCGAAAGGCTGGTTCCAAGGGGATATCTGGTATTTTTGAATGCTAAAGCATTGTATCCTTTGTATATTTGTGTATATTTGAGAAAAAAAACTCTTAAAATTTTAGTCTAGATGGCTTGCAGTTATTTCAGACTGTAACCCGGTCCTAACCCTTAGGAAAGTTTGTCGCCAAAAAGACAGTTGTTCCTATTACTAGGTGATTTAGTTCTCCTGGGCATGGATTACTTTATATCCGTGCAACCCAAGATATAATGTACGTTTCAGTGCGTTATTTCTTTACAGACGAGAAGTCGTCTATGACACCGACCAATTTTCTTATAATCAATTTGATCTATCAAACATGTTCGGGGTCACTATTCAGACATTGACTACATCTCTTTAAATAGAAAATGGGTCATTGTTTGAGGGGGAGAATCAGTTATTCTAACAAGTTTTGCAGGTTTTTGGCTACTGTTGCTTTATTATATTACTGAATCGATTGAAACGAGCAACACCTTTTGGTCCACCTGGACAGAATTGATTTCTCACTCCTGTCTCGGTATGTTTCAGATCTTGTTTCAATAATCACTTGATATTTGTGCTCATTTAGCTTACCTTAATGTTTGAGGGGGAGCTCAAAACATTTTAAGTCCATTATAGATCAAAACCATACAAAAGTTGCATACTTTTGATCAGGGGAGAAAATGTGATTAAAAATTATTGATAACAGTTTTTAATTGATCCCATGGGTTATAAATAAATATGAATCCTCATGATTCTCCACATGTCTATCTTGGTCGGTTTCTATGTGTTGTGTTGAATAAAGCATGTTGATGTTAATTATATAGAGAAAATGCTCTAAGTCCATCCTTGCATTGGTGCAAAAACATCTCTCGAATGTCGATGCCACATGTATAGGGGGAGTAAAAGTGTTAATATACACAACAATGTCAAGATACCAAAGCTTTTGTGTTTGATCCGTCCAAACTACACCTTAAAATATATATAATATAATAAAATATAAAATATATAGTAAGAATAGTTTAAAAGCAGAATCAATAAAACCGAGAAGTAGTATAGAGTGTTCCCGGGTCGTTTATCCCCAACGAGCTTTGGTGTACTGGAAATTAGATACAATCGAAGATTTAATTTTTGAAGGAAGGAATGATTTGAGAAGGTGGAAAAGTCAAAATTAGATGTAATGAACAATAATCGTTTAGAAAAACCTAAAAAATTATGAATTTAAGCTAAAAAACGAATTGCACGAATCGAAACAAAGGGGGGAAAAACCTTAAAATCTTTTAAAAAATAAAACTACGAAGAATTTTTCACTTAACTACTATACGGAACAAAGAACGAAGACTGAAAAGACTAGGACCGAAAACGGTTCCGTTTGACCCAAAAAACGAGTCAAGTCAAATCCCGTACCCGGGACGTTCTTAAAAAGTGAAAAGTTGTAAAAATGACCCTACGAAAATTCAAATTTTTCTAAATACTATATGAAATGGAAAATTTTCTAAAAAAGAAAATATTTTTATGTAATTTTTGTATTTTTTTATGATTTAATTTAAACTTTTAACTAAATTAAAATCATAAAAATATATTAACTCTATTTCGAAAATTCTGAATTTTTTTTCATAAAAATACTCTTACCTATAAAGATCCTTATGAAAAATGAGAAACAAAATATGCTCAATGAATAAGCCCGAATAAGCTGACAAACAACTTATTAAGCTATTGTGGAACATACTGTACATAAGTACAATTTGCCCTTGGACTCTAACAGAAAAGTCCCAAGGGCGCAGCGGTGAGGGTGTGAGTTATAAAGGGGGATGTATCGATTGGTCACGAGTTCGGGTCTTGCTCACCCGGACCAATTGTCTTTCCCCCCCTTTTTTTTTCGAAAACTCAAAGAAGCAAAGTTGTTAAGCTCGTGGGGCTTAACAACTTTGTCTTCTACAACTTTTTCTGAAAAGCCCTTAATAAGCTGAAAAAATAGGGCGTCTTAATGTTGACAGAATAGCTAAAAGCTTAAAAGCAAAATGGTTAAGTCTTTTTGGGCTTGGGGGTCGTATTTTAAGCTAAGACAAAAACTAAAATAAGCTAAGAGATCTAAACTAACCTAGGTAAGCTGAAAAGAAAAGGAAAAGCTAAACTAAATAAGCTGTTGGTAACAGCTTATGATAACAGCAACTAGAATAAAGCTTAAACTAAAATTTAACTAAGTCATTGGACAAATAAGCTAAATTAAAGGCAAATAAGCTTAACAATTACCAAGGCCTAACCTAAAAAGTATCTTGTGAGCAACAATGGGGTATGAGAAGAAAAGCTCAATAAGCCTAAAAAGAAATAAGCAATCCTATACTTAAATAATGTAAAAACAGTCAAAAGCCAAGTTTGGCTCTAAAAATAAGCTAACAAACAAGCTTTTCAAAAGCTGAGATTTAACAAGCTTATACAAGAGCTTATAAGCTCTTGAAATAAGCCAAGAGATTGGTCTTAATAACACAATAAGACAAAGAAAAAGGGGCTTAAAATCTCCCCTTTGCACCAGGGGAGATTTAAGCTTAACTTGAGTAGCTTATTTGACAGCTTATTAAAAGCTGTCAAATAAGCTCAAATTGAAAAGTTAACTGAAAACAGCTAAAGTCTACTAGCTTATGGACTTGTGCAACAAGTTTTGAGCTTAAAAAAAAGGTTTTACTTGCTGAATTTGACAGGTGAAAAAGGCCTTTTGGGCTTTTTAAAACTGCCACCAAAAGGCTTGGTGATTTTTGACTTATAAAGTCAAAAGAACAAAGGTTGTTTTAACAGCTTCTTAACACACTTAAACACACTCTTTTTTGACACTTAAACTCAAACCACAAGTGCTTAACTAAATAAGCACTTGTGGTGTTTGTAAAAATCTAACAGTGTCACACAAGGGGTTATAAAACTTTTGAAAACAATTTTCAAACTAAGAGAGCTTGTTTTAAACAGCTTAAGCAAGCTTAAAACTTAGCTCAAAGTAACTAAGTAGGTCTTAAAACCCATGCAAAGCTTGATTTGACCGTTTTAAGGCTTGTATGCCAAACACACCTTTACTTTAAAGCTGTTCAACTAAGGGACATTATATCTATTTAACACTAAAATTCTTAAAACTTTTTATCTACTTTTACTTAATCTAACCTCATAAAGCTATTTTAAAACTAAAACTTGCAGCTTATTAATGGAAATAAGCCACTTTCTCACCTAGCTTATTACACTAACTTTGGCAGTTTTAAGATATAAACTGAGATTACACACTTTTATTCAATGAAAACTTAAAACCATATAATAACAAGTCTACACAAACATGTATGCAAAGAATTGACAGGAATGGAGAGTAAATAAGCAAATGTCTTAAGCTAAAAATTAAGCTAGAATGAAATTTGAGAATGAAACCTTGGTTTTTTTGTTGTCCCACAACCAAGCCACTCTTGTTGAGTGAGTGGCTTAAAACCTGAACCTAATGTCCTAGCCTTAGCCTCTCTAAAACCTGAAGCTTAAAACGCCTCATAAGCTAATTTAGCTTATTACTCCTTTTAGCTTCCAAAGTGCATCAAATGAACTCAAGTTATCATGCTTTCATATAAAATGAACAAAATAAATTAATGACTGGCTTTTAACAAATTTGATGAATTCGAGCTTATTGAACAAGAATTAAGCTAATATGAGCTTATTGAGAGCTTATGAAGTAAAAACAGCTTAGATTTTCATTAACACTGAGAATTAGAAGTACATAAAAGAAAGTAGCTTAAAGACAATTAAACTATTTAAAAAAAACTACACTAAAAACTACTTACTAGCCACAATGGCTTTACAAAGCTTTAAATAGGAAAAACTAGGTCCTGTGTCTTCTTTTCTTGTGCTTTCTTGACAAACACAGGTGTGTTTGGTTTTGTGAGGGTGTTAAAGAGAGCAAATCTGTCCCGTTGATAATCCTTGTCTACAAGTCGGACGTGTTCAAAGCCCTTGATGAGGTTTTTGTGTGGGTTTGGATTGCCAACATGGCATTAAGGGTTTAGTGGAGGAGGGGGGATAGGTTTACCTAGGGATTTTTTTGAGATGCAGGGTAAAAGGGGTGAAGTGAACTCGTGATGTTGCCTGGGTTTTTGGGAAAAAATGGCGGGAAAGTTTGTTCATACAGGTTGGGGGTGACAGGGTGTACTTTTGGGGATTGGGCAAACATGGCCCCTCAAAGTTATAAAACTTGTTGCATCCATGGTCCTTTTTGTTATATAACTTTGGGGACTACTCAAGTTAAGTCCCCAAGAGTTATTTAACTCTTTGCATGAACCGTCCTTGGGTGTACAAGTTATAGGGCTTGACAGTTTTGGCCCTTGTGGTGTAACTTTGTTCCAATGGCAGTTTGCACCCTTCTCTTCTTTTCTCCTCTTTTCTTCTTTACATATAAGTTTAGGGATTTACAATTTCAGTCCCTAAACTTATATTTCTTTGACTTTTGCTTTGACCAGTTGACTTTTCTGTTGACTTTTTGACTTGATTGACTTTATTACGGCTTTCGATTTGGCATTGTTCTTTCACAGTCTTTTCCATTCGACGGTCCGGTTTTGTCGTTTTGGCTTTGTTTTTTCCGTCTTTTTCCTTAGTGTTTACGTTTCCTGCACAATACAATTAGCAAAAACAAGCGTATATTTGGCATTTTAAGTTGCCGTTTTTTGGTCATTTTTGTCGTTTTTTAAAGGTATAAAGGTATGTGTATTTAAGCACTTTACCAAATCCCCCATACTAAGGTATTTGCAGTGTCTCACGCAATGTTATGAAGTAAACATTTACGAAAATAAAAATCTCATATATCCCTCGACTAATATACTTTGAAAAGTAGCAAAGTGTACGTCAAGGGTAAACTAAAGAATCAAAAAAGCTTCGACAAGTCCATTTTCACCACTTTTATTTGTTCACTAACTATTCCCTATATTTTGGATTTTCCTTTTTCTTTTCTTGACTTCCTGTTTGACACTTCACCTTTAATTTTATTAACATGGGATCAATTGAATGAGAAACGACCATAGAGTAATCTGACGGATGTTCTGAGGATAAATTCATCGTCCTCCGATTTTTCACTAGCTCCTGCCAAGAATTAAACAAGATCATTTGTCAATATAAGTCTAAATGCTAGCACTCATACGTATGACTTGTGAACTTTTAACCTCCCAACATGTATATAATGATTTAAATGTTGGGTCTCATTTCACTCTCAACCATAGGATCAATTATTTCCGATAGCCGTGATTCAAGATGAATCATGACTCAAAGCAACAACTTATTGGACACTTGTATCTTGATTTTAAAGACACGAGTTTTTTAAGTAGAACTTTTTGCAACTTCATTCGTCATATATATATTAAGTTCTTAAAGCTAGGAATGCGTTGCTTTAGTTTGAACACCCTACCTTAGGCGATTCGCTCCCTAGGTAGGATATCACAACCTACGACGATGTTTCTTAGTTTGAAAACCACCCCGTTGCTAGACATAGTGGGAAGGAAAACTCATCAAACCTTCTCCTAATGGCTAAGGATAGTGTCTTAGTTTTTGAACCCTCACCTAGACCTCGCTTCTGGTGATGATATCACAAACACGACCAAAATCTAAGAAGTAAAGATGTCTTTGTTTGAAACACCACCTCGTGGTGATCTGTTGGGAATTATACTTTGAGTTGATTATGACAAAACATATTAAAGATGGAGACTTACAAGACAAAGCTTGGAAAACATTATGCCTGATTGAAGTTTAGCAAAAAACAGTATTTAATGCTCAGCTAAAAGATAAAGATCAACATTAATGCTGATTGAAGACTGGTCAAATAGTATTTAATGAAGATTGAAGACTGGTCAAATAGTATTTATGATGATTGAAGACTGGTTAAATAAGTCAAATAGTATTTAATGCTGATTTATACTTTCCTAATTTTATTTGATCTTATCTTGTCTTGTAAACCCTAACCCCTCTAGTATATAAAGAGGGGTAGGCGTCTAGTATTGATCATCCATTCATAGTAGACTTCTCCAATGAGAGTCTAGAAACGCATAGAGCGTGTGTCGTGTAATAGTTGTAGTTAGCCATAGATGAGTCATGAATCATCTATGTGCTTATTAGTTTATGTAATAGTTCATAGTCGACTGATTAAAGTCGAATAGTTTATAGTTTATTAGTTTATGAATAAGAAAACCTTGTTCATAGCATTGATTGTTTTCTTTATATTCCGCTGCGTGTTACAATCATTGTTACTATATCCTAGATGAGTCTTAATAACGATCTAAGGGGTCATAAAGATCTCCACAATTGGTATCAGAGCCTCGTGGCTCTCGATCTAGGGTTTATAAGGTTTTCCTATGTATTTATTTTTGTGTAATAGTCAACAGACGCCTTTGGATCTCGAATAATGATGATGTGTATGGATCGTTTTGACGGTTTAGTGCATGATATAATTCTTGAATGGAAAAGTTACACGCTCCTTTACAAATATTTGGTCGGAGTATGATACGATACAGCCCTTGACATTGGATCTAGGATACTGGTCGTTGATGCGACGGAGCTCACTGAGACTATCGGCCATTGCATGTGATCGCCATGCATATATTGACTACAAGAATTATCCAAAGACATTTTTACTATAATATGGTGTATGCATGTCTTGTTTCGTATGAAGGAAGATATGATCTATTGTATTGAGTTACGGATTTCAAGAATGGCTTAATATTACCTTTTAAGGGGAAGCTTATTGTTCATATACTTAACCATCTACATGCACTCCTATTTGATTATGACAAAAAGGGGAAGAGTGCATGGATTCGGGGAAGTTCTTCATTTATATTAGCTTCAGGGGTAAGCTTGTGCTTATTGGTTTTGTCATTAATCAACTAGGGAGAAATGTTGGGAATTATAATTTGAGTTCGATTTATGACAAAACATATTAAGATGGAAGGACTTACAAGGACAAAGATGGATGGCCTAACATTCAATGCTTATGAAGATTATGTCAAACAGTATTTAATGCTCAGCTAAAAGATAAAGGATCAACATTTTAATGCTGATTGAAGGACTGGTCAAATAGTATTTATTGATAGAGATTGAAGACTGGTTAAAATAGTATTTATGATGATTGAAGACTGGTTAAATAAGTCAAATAGTATTTAATGCTGATTTATACTTTCCTAATTTTATTTGATCTTATCTTGTCTTGTAAACCCTAACCCCTCTTTAATATAAAGAGGGGTAGGAGTGATCTAGTATTGATATGCATTCATAGTAGACTTCCTCCAATGAGTAGTTAGAAATCGCATAGAGCGTGTGTCGTGTAATAGTTGTAGTTAGCCATAGATGAGTCATGAATCATCTATGTGCTTATTAGTTTATGTAATAGTTCATAGTCGACTGATTAAAGTCGAATAGTTTATAGTTTATTAGTTTATGAATAAGAAAACCTTGTTCATAACTTTGATTGTTTTCTTTATATTCCGCTGCGTGTTACAATCATTGTTATCATACCCTAGATGAGTCCTAATAACGATCTATGGAGTCATTATAGGATTCCACATTTTCGGAGTGGGATATCACGACACATCTTTTACTTGTTCCATATAATCAAATGTATGCTTTATTGGCATAATTTCAATATTCGTGCATTTTTGCATTCATACTTCATTCATGCTTCTTTGGCATTTTAACTTTCGAATTATTAAGAACAGAAAAATCTCGCTTTAAAGAATCAAGTTACAAATTTGAAGCTTTTTCTAAAAACATTGATTGACTTAGTTGAATTGAATTGAGTACGTATGATTAGGCGGATTAGAAGCTAATGGGAGAAAAAGCCACAAGTTACTCATATAAGTTTTTGTTCAGCACATAAACTTATATTTAACTCTATCACTTCTTGTTCTTCACCTTATTATAAAATCGAAGAAAGAAATCGAATTCGTGAAAGCTTAGTACAAGTTGGTATGTTGAGGGAAATTGCTTAGGGCTAAACTACGCCCCGATCGAGTCAAAAATTATTCTCATTCTACCCATTAGGAAAGTCAAAACTGTGACAAAACACTTATTTTATTTTTGAAAATTTTAAAATTTTTCAATTTTTTTGGTATTTTTGTAAAAATTTGGTGGTAAAAACGGGATTGCGTGATAACAACGACTGCAGGCAAAAATCAAATCGAAGATCCCCCCCATACTAGAACTAAACATCGTCCTCGATGTTTCAAAGGGGTTCCTACGTAAATCTAAGGCCGTTTATGAAGTGTGCACCAAAGATAAAACGTTTAGTCGATTAGATTTGGATACTGGATTCCCAAAATGAAGCTGAGGATGTGAAACTCATGTGGATACTGCAAGCACGAGAGTCTCCACAATCCGGGAAATCCTGGACATACAACACGAAGCAAACAAAACATGGACAAAACACAGGTAATGGAAAATGAAAGCCTTCTCACAAAAAAAACACTTATTTATTTCATACTACGGATAAGCATGGGGTGCCTCCCACGAGCCTAAGCGCTTGTTTAGAGGTCCGGACGCTTGACCTGTCCCCGAATTTATTGGTCCATGGGGTAACGTCTGGAAGATCTGGATTTTGGGACAACCTCGAGTTGGTATGTCCCACTACAAAGTAGTGTTTTTTATACCGATGACCATTCACTTTTAAAGTTGGGCCGGAGGTTCTGAGTAACTCGACGGGGTTGCCATAAGGAAAAACTGGACAATGTGTGATGGTCCGACCAACGGGATTTCACAATTTGCCCAAAAAATTTTAGGTCTAGGTTGAAGAGGGAGAACACGTTTCACCAAACGTTGAAAACGTCAGTTTTTGATCTTAGCATCGTGTGTGTATCTCTTGGTTTTCTCTTTTATAGTTCAAGGTTTTCGTAGGTCCCTGATCACGACAGTTCATTTAGTTCTTTCAGTTAGAACTTTCCTTGTGACACCCGCAGTATTGACTATCAAATTTGTTTGCTTGAGGGCCCAATAGCTTTCATGCTCTAACTCAGATCGGTAGATGACATGCATTTCCGTAACTAACTTATATGGGTACACCGATGGGTGTTTTTGTAGAAGCTGTGTGCGAAATGGCCATAGAGCTTCATCTAGTTTATCCGACATAGGAGGCAAGATTTTCTCACGGTTCTCTCCAAGAATACGCTTTTAACCACGATTTGACACCTCAACGTACCCACTTGTTTGTGGGTGATACGCGGTGGAGAGACGACGAGTGACTCCGTACTTAAGCATGACCTTTGTAAACTGGTCATTGCAAAAGTGTGTACCGCGATCACTTATGATAGCTCGGGGGGCACCAAATCGAGAAAATAGAGTTTTCAAAAATTTGCAAACAACACGGGCATCATTGGTGGGGGAGCGCTTTGCTTCAACCTATTTTGACAAGAAGTCAACAGCCACAGAAGTATGTAGTGTTCCTTTTTAAAGATCTTGGGAATGGCCCCATAAAATCAAATTGCCCCAAATGTCAAAGATTTCGCAAACTTGGATAGTAGAGTTTTGTGGCATATATCCCGTTGAGTATTTTTCCTTGTTGTGACAAATGTGCAAACGGGTGTCAAAGTCATGGGCATCTTGTAGTTGGTGGGCCAATAGAATCCTGAATCGTAGACTTTTCTTGCTGTGTGTTTATTGGCACCATAGTGTACAGTAGGTCCACTGTGGAAGCTTTGGAGAAATGTCTCTAAAGCTTCTTGCCCGAAACACAACGTACTTATACACCTGATCAGCAAGATCTTTAAACATGAAGGGAATCATCCAGGAAATAATGCTTGACATCTTGGAAGAATTTTTTTTTTGTTGGGATGTCATTCCCTCTTATAACAGAATTTCCCGCATGGTTAGGTTTGCAAAAAATCGGATATCCTATGGGGTACTTTGATCTTGAAGATCAATAGAACAAGAGTTGTCGAGACGGAATGCTTCATTGATTTCTTTTGTTATCGTAACTTATTTGGTGAGGATTTTCCAAGTCTTTGAAAGATGATCTGGCAGTTAAGATTTTCAGCTCCTTTTTTGATATCGAACATCATGTCAAAATTCTTGGAGCAATAGATTCCACCGCATGAGTCTTGCTTGCATCCTTCTTTGCAAAGAGATACTTGATGCAGAACATGGTCAGTATACACTATGCTTTTGGACATGACTAGATATGAACGGAATTTTCTCAAAGGCATACACCACGGCAAGTAATTCTTTTTTTCGGTCGTAGGTTAGGAGTTTGAGCCTCGTTCATTAGTCTTGCTAGCATAGTGGATAGGTTGAAATGCTTGTTTTTTCTTTGCCCGGGACTGCCCAATTGCGAAGTCGCTAGCATCGCACATCAGTTCAAAGGGCAAAAAAGTCCAGTCGGGGCAATTAAGATCGGAGCCTCAGTCAAATTTTCTTTTGAGTTGTATTAAGGAATCGTACTCTACTTCAGAAAGAAAAATTGGAGTCTCCTTTTCAAGCAATATAGTCATAGGATGGCAATTTTTGAGAAGGTCCTGAATGAAGTCGTCGTTAAAAATTTAACCGTGCCCGTGCCCATAGGGAAAATACGGACACCTTTGTCAGAGAGTCGGATGAGGGCAGTTTAGCCTAATTTCTTCGACTTTAGCTTTACAACCTCAAGTCCAAGACTTTAGAAATTTTATGTCGAGAACAATGCCTTACTTACCATAAAATGGCTCTTTTCTCCAGTTTAAAGATATATTGGTGTCTTTCAAACCGGCGTCAACATCTTTTCCAATGGGCTAGGCACGTAGGAAAGAGGCCCCGAAGACAGAAAAGTCATCCATAAATACTTCCATCGTTTTTTCAATCATATCGTGGAAGATTGCCATCATACATCTTTGGAACGTGCCAGGAGCATTGCATAGCCCAAAAGGCATGCGACGATAGGCAAAAGTTCCGTATGGGCATGTGAATGTTGTCTTTTCTTGATCTTTTGGGTCAATTGGGATCTGAAAATAACCCGAGAAGCCATCGAGGAAACAGTAGTATTCGTTTCCTGCTAGTCTTTCGAGCATTTGGTCCATGAATGGTAATGGGAAGTGATCTTTCCGGGTGGCTTCATTAAGCTTTCTGTAATCAATACATACTCGCCATCCCGTGACCAATCGAGTAGGAATTAGTTCATTCTCATCATTGGTGATGACGGTCATGCCTCCTTTCTTAGGTACACAGTGTACCGGGCTCACCCAAGGGCTGTCAGAGATGGGGTAAATCAATCCAGCGTCAAGGAGTTTTTCAACCTCCTTCTTGATAACGTCGTGGATTTTTGGGTTTACCCTTCTCTGACTTTGCACAGATGGTTCGTAGTCCTCTTCCATTAGAATTTTGTGAGTACAAAATTCTGGGCTAACACCCTTTATATCGGAGAGTTTCCAAGCGATGGCTCGCTTGTGGGACTTGAGAACCTTGAGAAGAGCTGCCTTTTCCTCATCTTTTAAGTCTTTAGCAATTATGACAGGCAACTTGTCGTCACCTTCTAAAAATGCGTACTCAAGATGGGGTGGCAGTTCCTTGAGTTCAACCTCGGGAGGTTCATCAACGGAAGATTCAATGGTTTTAGCTTCACAGAGTTTGAGTTCTTTCCTAACTCCAGGCAGATATTGTTCTTGATTTGGGAGGGGGGGTGGTGGTTCACTGTTCAAAATTGCTTCTAGAAGCAGGATGTCCCCCTCAGGATCCTGATAAGTTGGATCAACTTCAGATGAAGTTGGATCATCTTCTAGAGCAAGAAACGAATCTGCTTCTTCCATTAAAAGAAAGTCACTGTCCCCGAAAGGAGTGAGATTTGGAGCAGCAGTAGAAACAATAGGCTCAAAATATGGAGTGGGATTGCCACTCGCGATCACGTTTGAAAATCCTAGGACCTCTTGAGAATACTCATCACAAGCCATATCAATGACGTCGATTTTGTTTACCGTCATATGGTTGTAGTCACTGTTGTATTTGAAGTTTGGTCCAAATTGAATGTGATGGGCTTCCTTGTCCATAACGTAATGAGGTAATCTCACCTTTCATAAGCATTATAAATGCATGACTTGGTTTTAAGAAACATCGCACCGAGAATCAAGGGTTGCTCGGGGGTCTGGTTCAAAATCAACAACTACGAAGTCTGCTGGAAATTGGAACTTTCCCACCATTAGACGGACGTCTTTAGCAATACCGATTGGTTCAGTGATTGAACGATATGACTCAGCTTCTATCGTTATGCATGCAAAACTTGTTAGAATAACTGATTCTCCCCCTCAAACAATGACCCGTTTTCTATTTAAATAGTTGTAGTCAATGTCTAAATAGTGACCCCAAACATGTTTGATAGATCAAATTGATTATAAGAAAATTGGTCAGTGTCATAGACGACTTCTCGTCTGTAAAGAAATAACGCACTGAAACGTACATTATATCTTGGGTTGCATAGATATAAAGTAATCCATGCCCAGGAGAACTAAATCACCTGGTAATAGGAATAGCTGTCTTTTTGGCGAAATACTTTCCTAAGGGTTAGGACCGGGTTACAGTCTGAAATAACTGCAAGCCATCTAGACTAAAATTTTAAGATAATTTTTTTTAAATATATACTGATATACAAAGTATACAATGCGAGAACCTTGTTACTCAGTGACTGACTCTTGTAGTTCCTTTAGAGTTTCTGGAGACATTTGTTTTACCAGTTTATAGTCACCATAACCAACGATTGCTGCAAACTAATCGTTCCCGAATCTCACTGTACCAATAAACTTATCCACATAATTGATAAGCTTCGAATGATCACATGTCATATGTCATGAACATCCTAAATCTAGATACCAGAGGACAATTTGTACTACCTGCAATAAAACAAACATGTCCTGTGATTAGATGCCCAAAAGGGGTCCAGTTAGTTATCATTCAAAAATACAGGATATTCCCTTGGAACCAGCCTTCTGATCGCTAAGTGTATAGCCAGTGACCCTAGAGATCATAGTAACTTTAGAACTAGAACTAACGCATGGTGTAAGTTCTAAAGGCTTAACTATGGGTTCCGCTATCCTATTTAAAGGATACTTATCATATAATGTAAAATGTTAGCCAGTGGGTTTCCATTGAGGCTTAACACTAGCAACTACTTTTGCTTTCCAAACTTTCTTAGAAGTTTTCACATTATGCTTGGCCTTGGGGGTTTTAGCATTCACAGATTTCAAATTACGAACCACACACTTATCATGATTAACAAAAATCAAACATTCGTTACACACATTGCAAACATTGTTTGAATACAAAACAAAGCCAGTACGTTTAACATTCAAACGAGAATCAACATGATTCTTTTTATTCAAACTCTTACGGTGATCTTCTACTCTCCTCGCTTTCTTACTTTTAGCTGGCAAGGTATTATGGTTTCTAGTGTCGCTCTTAGACATAGGTTTGCTAGCTCTAGTGGCAGGTTTTACTCCTGTAGACAGATTAACAAGAACGTTAGGCTTCTTATTTTGTTGCACTACTATTTTCTGTGTGGGTCTATTTGAAGGTCTATGTGGTTCCTAAAAGGTAACTTGTTGTTTCTTAGGCAAAGGGGTAGGAACAGCCCTATTGACTCTTCTTTGTGGTGGAATGTACTTAGGAGTAATGACATACATTCTTGGGGTAAGTACTTTGGGTTTCTCAAATGCTATAGATCCACTACTTATTTTGCTAATCAACTCAGTTTTCAGTTTGGCATTCTCAGTAGTTAAGGAAGTAATCTTGCCCGTAAGTGCATCACGTAAGTGTGTATTAGTTTTTAACAGTTCTTGATAACGTCGTTTCACATTCTCGTTCTCTACCTTAAATCTATCATTCTGAATCCTAACTGAAGTGATCGCATCTTTCAACTGAGTTAGCTCAGTTTCTAAGGCCTGCTTATCGAAGCTACCTACAGTGGATCCTACATTCAACATTCTTGTGATGTTGATCTGAGTTTGCAAGTTTTTGATGGTGTTGTCTTTCCCTTGAAGCTGATCTTTTAACTTGTTAATTTCAAAAATTACATTAGATGCAGTTTAGTTAGAATTATCACAAACCCTCTGGTTTTGAAGACATTCTTTATATTTTTGAAATTTAACTTGTAAATTAACGTGATTCTTTTCGATAAAGGCACAACGTTTTTCAGATTCATTAAGCATTTGTTGCTTCTTTAAAATCTCAGCTTCAAGTTCTACGACTTTGGAGTGTTCCCTATCGCAATTAGATCTAAGTTCTTAGCAAAGGCAATTCGAACTAGGGGGCACAACAATATCAAAAGCAAGCATAATAGAGCAGATATCTTTCTCTAAACTATTAGCAATTAAGCAGTCATTTTGAATTAAAAGATTTTTTCTCTCTATTATTGGTGAGTTAAGAGTAACATCTACAATGACTGTGCCGGAAGAGGATGCTGCTGAAGCGGTTTCAGGAGCGATATAGGGTTCAAACAAATCACTGTCATTTGTAGGTAACGGTGTCTCTATTCCTGTAACACCAGTGTCTGGAGGTGGTGTTTGTGATTCTGAAGAACTGGTAATAGCTGCAGGAGCATCTTCTGTGTTAATCAATATAGAAGGTGAACCAGTGGCAATCTCGGGTGCTAGGGCAGCATTAACACGAACCGGGGGTATCTGAATAGCCGGTGGGAATTCCTCATCATCATCAAACAAGGGTTGGAATAGTTCCTCTAATTGTTTCGCTGAGGGAGGTCACTAGTGATTTGTTAGGTCTATTTACAAGTCAGAACGATGCCGTATCTGAATGTAAAGCGGAAATCTCGGGTCCTGCACCGTTGTGCATAGGAGCCATAGGGTTAGGCTCGAGTCCTGTACTGCTTTGTACAGAAGTCAATCCTTCAGAAAGCTCATCAAAAGGGTGGTGTTGTGTTGTGGGGGTTGTTCCCCCCCCCCCCCCCCCAGCACCACACAGTATACTTGTATCTTACGAGTTCTCTTGTTGAAAATTCGGTACGCCTTCTTGGTGGGTACATATCCAACAAAAATACCTATATCTGCTTTCGTCTTTAGCTTACCAAGATCATCGTAGTCATTTGTAGGATAGCATAAAAGCATCAAATTCTCTAAAGTATTATTATTCAGGTTCTTTCATTTTAAGCAGTTCATAATAGGTTTTTCTGTGAAGCGTGTTTATGAGAGATCTGCTAAGTGTATAACACGCAGTGGCTACAGCTTCAGCCCAAAGGAACAGTGGAGCTTTAGCAAAGATCAGCATTGTACGAGCAGCTTCCATAAGAGTTCGGTTTCGTCTTTCGACAACGCCGTTCTGTTGTGGAGACCGAGGTACACTTGTGTTATGAGTAATTCCAACACTCTCAAAGAATTCAGTGAGTGTTTTGTTAACAAACTCCGTTCATTTTCCATTCTTACATAACGAACAGTCTCATTATAGGACAGCCTGTGTAGTACAATAAACTTCTTAAGTACTACAGGAGTTTGTCCTTGGTCTTAAGAATCTAACCCAACAAATCTGGTGTAATCATCCACTATCACCAAAAATGTATTTTTTTGTTTATACTTTTCAAATCTCATTTGGTAGCAGAGGTATCATGTGTAAGAGTATTGAAGAATCTCAGTATTTGTGTTAATGTCTTTAGTGTGATGAGATGACTTTCTTGCTTTTACATAGTTGACAAGATGGGGCATGTGATCTTGTCGTACTTTAAATAGTTCAATACCTCTCATAGATCGTTTGGCTAATTCATTTAGAGTCCTGAAATTCAGATGGTTCAGACGACGATGCCATAACCATGACTTCGTTGAAGAGGCTTTGGTAAGCAAGCAAACTAGAGAGGCTACCAACATCTCATTCAGCGAGATGGAGTATAGATTTATGGAACGCGAACCCTAGAGTAGATCAACCATGTCTTTGTTGCAAATGTGACATGTATGTTGTCTGAAAGCAACTTCTAATCCTCCGTCATAAAACTGTCTGACTGAAAATAAGTTGTGGCTGAGTCCTTCAACATAATAGACTCTAGAGATGATAGTGTTTCCTAGTTTATAGTCACCATAACCAACGATCGCTGCAAACTGATCGTTCCCGAATCTTACTGTACCAATAAACTTATCCATATAAATGATAAGCTTCGAACGATCACCTGTCATATGTCGTGAACATCCTGAATCCAGATACCAGAGGACAATTTGTACTACCTGCAATAACATAAACATGTCCTGTGATTGGATGCCCAAAAGGGGTCCAGTTAGATATCATTCAAAAATACCGGATATTCCCTTGGAACCAGCCTTCTGATCGCTAAGAGTATAGTCAGTGACCCTAGAGATCATAGTGACTTTAGAACCAGAACTAACGCATGGTGTGAGTTCTAAAGGCTCAACTATGGGTTCCGCTATCCTAGTTAAAGGATACTTATCATATAATGTGAAATGTCGGCCAGTAGGTTTCCATTGAGGCTTAACACTAGCAACTACTTTTGCTTTCCAAACTTTCTTAGTAGTTTTCATATTATGTTTGGCCTTGGGGGTTTTAGGATATATAGATTTCACAGATTTCAAAGTACGAACCTACATCACTTATATGATTAACAAAATAATCATCATTACACACATACAAACATGTTTGAATTCGAAACAAAGCAGTACCGTTTTAACATTCAAACAAGAATCAACATGATTCTTTTTATTCAAATTCCTATGGTGATCTTTTACTCTCCTCGCTTTCTCACTTTTAGCCGGCAAGGTACTATGGTTCCGAGTGTCGCTCTTAGACATAGGTTTGCTAGCTCCAGTAGCAGGTTTTACTCCTGTAGACAGATTAACAGGAACGTTAAGCTTCTTATTTTGTTGCACTACTATTTTTTGTGTGGGTCTATTTGAAGATCTTGGTGGTGTCTTAAAGGTAACTTGCTATTTCTTAGGCAAAGGGGTAGGAACAGCCCTATTGACTCTTCTTTGTGGTGGAATGTATTTATGACTAATGGCATACATTCTTGGACCAAGTACTTTGGGTTTCTCACATACTATAGATCCACTACTTATTTTGCTAATCATCAGTTTTCCCCCCCCCTTCCAAATTTGGCATTCTCAGCCAAAAAAAAAACAAACCAACTCAGGCAGTAATCTTGCCTGTGAGCGCATCACGTGAGTGGGTATTAGTTTCCGACAGTTCTTTATAACGTCGTTTCACATTCTCATTCTCTACCTTAAATCCATCATTCTGATAATCTAACTGATAAGTGATCGTGTCTTTCAACTGAGGACTATCTAGTTTCTATGCATGCTTAACGAAGCTACAATACTAAGTCGATCCTACATTCAACATTCTAGTGATGTTGATCTGAGTCTGCAAGTTTTCTGATAGTGTCGTCTTTCCCTTGAAGCTGATCCTTTAATTTGTTAATTTCAAAAATTGCATTAGATAGCAGTTGAGTTAGGAATTATCATTAAACCCTCTGGTTTTGAAGACTCATTCTTTATATTTTGAAACTTTAAAACTTGTAAAATACGTGATTCTTTTCAATAAAGGCACAATGTTTTTCAGATTCATTAAGCATTTGTTGCTTCTTTAAAATCTCAGCTTCAAGTTCGACAACTTTGGAGTGTTCCCTATCGCAATTAGATCTAAGTTCTTCGTAAAGACAATTCGAACTAGGGGGCACAACAATATCCGAGGCAAGCACAATAGAGAAGATATCCTTGCTCTAAAATCAATTAGAATTAAAGACAGTCATTTTGATATTATAAGAGTTTTTTCTCTCTATTTCAGGTTCTTGTTCGCAGTAACACTCGTTCATACTCAGTGTCCAGCTCGTCAAATATCCGCATGTATTCAGTTACTTTTGTAACAATGTTTTCATCAAGTTTTTGAACAAGTTGTTTAACATTTTCATAAAAAGGTATGATTTGTTCTGTAAACATTGCTTTAACGGGTTTCAACTCCGCTGAGCCGCTTAGATAGCGACATGGATCTGTTCTTTAGTTTATGACATGTGCAAATGAGGGAATCCACGAGTTTAAGCCTTGTAAACAAATGGTAATTTGACTCTTTTCCAGACAAGTACGAACAAATGGAGTCACAGGTTTAGGTGGGTTACTTTTCTGAGTAGCAAGTTCTTCAGCAATTAACCAATAAACCTGTTCTCGGGATAGTTCCTTCTGAGGAAAAACTTGGATATACAGGATTTGAGCTCAGCATAGTTTATGGGTTTAATTGTCCCTAGTCTTTCAAACATCTTAGTTCTACTGACTTCAGCGTGAACTAATGAGTCTTCACTGTCATGCACTTTAACAGAGGTATGGGTGGGGTTTAAAAGTGCATGGCCATCATACAAGGTAGGTTGAGTCAACTTAGCTTGTTTAAGGTTCCATGGATTGCTACGACCTAGAGCTGTTTTGTGCAAATCATGTGTTGCTAGGTTAGGTCATTTTGTTAACATTGGAATAGTTTATGTTGGTTGTTGAAATCTTTGCAAAAAATTTCTGTTGCAACTTTATTAGCACTTTTTAAACAAACTATTTCTTCAAGGTACCTTTCCTCAAGGTCTTTCTTTTCAGAAACAACCTTTTTACTTTCATTTTTCAAAGTGTTAATTGACTCAACATTTTGAGAAAGTTTTGACTTTAACAACACATTTTCTTCTTCAAGCTTAGCATTTCGTTTGTTACGTTGAATAATGGCCTGGTCTAAATCATGTTTGACTTTATTACGTTATAGACTAACCATTTCTTGTTTGCATCTTGCAAGCTCAGCTCTTAAGGAGTTATTAACCAGGCTTTGTTCCTGATTAACCTTAAGGTGTCCGTCTAATTGGGTTCTCAAGTCATCTAAGATGGTAATCATGGATATCTTACCGGGTGGCGCAGAAGATACCTCAGTTGGAACATCTTAAACTTCGCTGTCAAGTTGGTAATGCTTGATACGAATCTGTATTGTCATCAATATCAGGATTAACATCGGAGTTCTAGTGTTCTTCCTGTTGCATCTCATGTGTCATCAGATGATTCAATTATCAAAGATTTGTTAGCTGTCAGTGTGTACCTCATTGACTTGATGGTGGTTGCACCATTGGTTCTACTTGTGGATGACAAGTTAGCTATGAAAGTTGTTGCTGCATGAGGTCCTTCATCTACGTCAGAATCATACGCGTCCTCGTGGCTTACTTCGAACATGTTGGAAGTCGCAATAGCGTGGCTGATTCATAAGGGAGCTGTACATTCCTACTACAGCAAGGAATGCTTGCTTCAGCATCTAAAATTGTTCCTTTCTCACTTTAGCTTCATTAACAGCTTCTTGTCTTGAAGTAAGAGTCTTTTACTCTCTTTTTCTCCTTACACTGCCTAGATACATGCCCTTCTCTATGGCAGTTGTAGCATATCACCTTCTTCCCTACGTTGTCCGTCATTTTCCCATAGCTTTGTGTTCCTCGATTACCCGTATTACCAACATTACCCGAAGCTCTTCTCTGAACGGTTTTAGTATTAATCTACCCATCATGCACCGTAGCATGACTCCTTGAGTTGGACGATATCCTGAGCTTGTTGTTGGTTGGAGGAAACTGCTTTTGGAAACCACTCAACAAGTTTATGATTTGGTTCATGGTTGCCAACATAGCATCATTGCTTGATTGAGGGACTTGTTGTGGGGTGGAGGAAGTTAGTGGTCCATATTGTGGTGGTGGTAGAGTAGTGGTTTGAGTTGGTGCATGGTTGTGTGTTGTTTGAGCAAGGTATGCCAAAGGATCAACAATGCTGGTAGACTGCTCCTATTTCTTGAGTGTCTTCATAGCATGTGGTTCATATGATTTAAGGTAGGTATAAAGTTCAATATAGGTTGTCGCAGAAATATCCTTATTGTTCTTCACATTGGTCACATACTTTGCCCAATACAGAGGAAGGTTGTTGACAAACTTGGTGTTCATCTGATGAGTGGGGATGTCAAGCTGAGTAATCTTCATATCATTGATCAACTTGTGGAAACGAACAAAGTAGTCATGAATTGACTCATTTCCTATTGTATGAAATCATTCATACTCATCAAACAGTTCTTCCTTCTTTTGTTGGAGAGACTTTCCCGAACCTTTCATTAGAAACTCTACATTGTCCCAAATCTCTTTCCAAGTACGAGTCTGGTTTAGTATGTTGAATACATGTCTTGGGAGCCCTTAACTGAGAATGTTGGTTGCTTGAATATCAGCTAGTTCTTTATTGTTCTCAATCTCAGTAAACTCTTCATCTCGCTTGTCTCTCGTTACTTGTACTGCAGCCTCACCTTGACCTTCTGTCACAGTAATTTAGGGATGCGGAGTAGGTCCATTTTGGATTGATCTCCAAATTAACTTACCAAGAGGTTTCCCATGAATGTACCTCTCTATACGAATTCTCCATGATTCGTAGTCACTTTCAACCAACATGGGAGGACGATTGTCTGTTCCCGCTGCACTTGACTCTTTGTGTGTTGACATTTTGATTTAAGTATGAATGAATGAACAGATCGCAAGTGATTGTTGAGATGTTTGATTTGTGTTTGGTTTGATGTTGTTCGATTTTTTTTTGTTCGGTTCACAAGAAATCAACTCATTCGGTTGTCACAAGGTTTTGACTAGTTCGGTTGTAGAAGACTTGAACTCGTTCGGTTGTTGTTGTAAAATTAACTAGTTCGGTTCATTATGAAATGGCTAGATGGGTTTGTTATAAACTTGCTAGTTCAGTTGATGAGGGTTGTGACAGGTTCGGTTATCAAAGAGGTAGACTAGATCGGTTGGTCATTGAATTCCACTCCTTCGGTTCAAGAAGCAATATACTTGTTCGGTTGCCTTAGCTTGAACTAGATCGGTTGGCCTTGGTTCTAACTCGTTCGGCTCTTGAGTGTGAGTAGCTCGTTCGGTTTAAACTGGTTTGGTTGTCACGATCATCCTTGCGTCTTTGTTCTTTGTCTTTTACCGAACCAACAAAAACTTCACTCGTCCTTGTATGCTAAATAAATAGATCTTGGATCCCTCTCTTTTTCAAGATCGCCACGAATAATATGTTAATCTTCAAGAAATTGCTGCAAGGGTTTATGATTAGCATGAACAAGCAAAAGATATCACGATCCAATCCACAAAATAAGATCAATACTCGGTTTTCTTCTTTTTTTTTTCCGAACCAAAAGAAAAGAAAAAAATATCACCAAAAAAAACTAGATCAAGACTCGTTTTTTTTGTTTTTTTTCGAACCACCAAAAAAAAATCACCAAATCCTTGATTGCTAACGAGATGGTTATTTTGATATTAGATCTAAACATAAACCATCTATGAATCAAGAATGAAAGCAAACAATAAAAAAATTCGGATCCTCTTTTTTTTAATTTCTAAAAAAAAGGAAAAAAAACACAAACCAAATCAATTCATCAATCTTGAAGGGCTCTTGATACCAATTATAGGTTCCATGATCATTCAATCACAACCTTAATTATGATATGTAGAATCAAGATGTAAGAAATTAAAGACTTTATTGATGAAAAGTGAGACAAAACATAAATTGGAGGCTAAACCTAATCTTGACAATGTATTGGTGTATAATGGAATGTCTTAATCTAGAAAAAAGAAAAACAAGAGTATAAATACTCTAAGGGGGCCAGCCTATGTAGGCTTTTGTGGGCCTTTTGCGGACTTTTTTCTCAACGGCCCGTTTACATTACAATACATTAACTAACAAGCTATCAAACGTCGTCTAACTTCGAGTAACCGAAACTTCTTTGTTAGACTTCAATTCTTTGTTTCTAACGCATGCTCTGGGAGCTTGGTGTAAACCATAGAGAGCTTTTACTATTTTGTAGACCTTCTTTGGATACTTGGGATCTATAAAACCTGGAGGTTGAGACACATATACCTCCTCATCAATTTTACCATACAAGAAGGCACTTTTCACATCCATCTGATAGACTATGAATCCCATATAAGAAGTAAAGGCTAAAAAGATCCTAATGGCTTCAATCTTAGCCACAGGAGAAAAAACCTCATCATAATCTATCCCTTCCTCTTGCATATGTCCCTGAGCGACCAACCTTGCATTATTTCTAACCACAACACCTCTTTCATCCTTCTTTTTTTAGTAAACCCATTTTGTTCCAATTGCCTTCTTCCCATAAGGCAAATCTACAAGAATCTAAACTTTCTGAATCTTGAAATGCAGTAGTTCTTCCTGCATAGCATCAACCTAACTTTCATCTTCAAGTGCTTCAGATATCTTCTTGGGTTCATTTTGAGACAAGAACAAGCAAATAAACAATGCTGGAAGTCCTTATGATTATTTCTTCTCTACTTTTGAATATAACTTACAAGAGCATGTACTCTAGAACTTTTGGTCACTTTGCTCCATATTTGAACTGCTGAGTTTGGATCTCCAAGAATTAGAGTCGAAGGATGAATAGAGTTTATCCTCGATGTGGGAATAGGACTAACATTCACAATTGTTTCTAAATTAGTGAAGTCAGCCACTGCACCCTCATCATCATAAGATGCATTGGTAAAAATACCATCAGTAGGATTGTCATAAATTTCCTCAAATGCAGGTATTTCTGAATCATCTTGGTCAGTATTGGTTAGATCAGTGAAGGATAGTCCACCATAAGGACTGGCAGTACTAACTGGAGTGCTAGCAGTATTAACTGTATTAGTACTGCTAGCTTTAGCAGCTCCTGTTTGAAGAAGCAAATCCTTAGTATCTTGGGCAAACTCCTTTCTAAGAGCTTCAGCTACATCATTAGCATCTAGCATCATGTTCTTGTCTTTTAAGCCTTTCAAGCTCATCCAAAAGACTTACTTGATCCTCCTTATCTACTGGCTTCTCATTTGACTTTAAATTAGGATTTTTGTTAGGTTCTTCACCTGCATTCTTTGTTTTTGAGCTTTTGACTGTTGAAGTATAAGAAGACCATATTGGCAGTACAAAGTAGTCCTGAGCAGATTCAGCTTCTATTTCAGAATTTCCTGCATCAATATTATCTTTTGTACCTACACTATGATTAGCTTCTTTTGGAGACATAGCATGATTGGTATTAGCTTGATTCTCTGATCTCACAGGTTGATAATTCATAGAATCAGTTAAATAATCAAGATCAAACAGCCAAGTTGGTCCCTTCCCTACAACATTTGGTTTATTTTCTAAAAAGGTTATGTGCAGGTTTTCTTCAACTCTCTTGGTTTCTAAATTGTATACCCTAAAAGCCTTTCTTTGTAGAGAATACCCTACTAAAAATCCTTCATCTAATTTCCCATCAAACTTGCCTAGGTGGTCAATGGTATTCAAGATGGTCACATGGCACCCAAAAGGTCTTATATAGCTTATGATTGGTATTTTACCAGTTATAAGTTCGTAAGGTGTCTTATTTTAAGGCTTGGTCACTAATACCTTATTAAGGACATAACAAGTAGTACTAACAGCTTCAGCCCAAAAAGTGGTAGGTAAAAATGAATCTACTAGCATAGTTCTAGCAGCCTCAATAAAGGTCTTGTTCTTTCTTTCAGCAACTCTATTTTGTTGTGGAGTTTTGGCATTACTGTATTCCTTCTTGATCCCTTTTGACCCACAAAATTCAATAAAATCCCTGTTCTTGAATTCTATACGATTATCACATCTAATAGATTTAACTTTTTGATTACTGATATCACATCAAATAGATTTAACTTTTTTGATTTAATTGGTTCTCAATATGTCTGATAAAGTCCTTAAGGATTCCACTAGTTCATTCTTAGTTTCTAAGAAGAACACCAACTAAAACCGTGCTAAAATCATCAGTGGATAACTAGGCAATAAGTCTTATGGTTTAAGCTCCGTTACAGATGATAGGATTGGGTCCAAATAAATCCCCACATGAAGAAAGGCTGTAAGTAAGGCGAAACTAAAAGAGCTCATTATTGGCCTTATAGGAGGCCTTGTGTTCTTATCATGTCTGACAAACAACACAAAGACAAGTGTGGTTATTTTTTGAAAAAAAATCTTTGAAGGTAGAACCTCATACAAAGTTTTTCACTACAATAATTTGTTTAAGTTATTAAAGTTAACATAACCAAGCCTCGTCTATGTCATATTGTTAGATTCATCAATTGTTGGCCTTTGTAATTAAACAAGGCTACAACCCCAGAATGAACAAATGTGTCTCTAAATTACAACTGGTACAAATTTTTTTGGTCTAAGGGATTCTAAGTAATTACATGTATTTCAGTCATGGTAACGTCAAATTTAGGAGAAAAAAACAAGACATTCATGTCAGTGAAGAAGAAACTAATGTTCTTTGTGTCACATGGACATCGTGACACAGAAAAGGAGATGTGAAATGTTATAGTTCATTCACAAAGCACACTACAATCCACAAAATTTAACTTTCTAGTTTTTATTTTAATATACAAAACCCTTTTGTTTAACTTTTACGCCCCAGTTATGTAACATTTACTTCCTCCAACAGCAATTAGGAGCCACCAATAAATTCTTGGATATTCAACAAGGTAGAGGCTCTTGTTTTTCCAGTCATGTGCCTTGGGAGCACCATCAAATCCACTAACAACAACAATCCTTTATTATGTAGAGGCTCCTTCGTGGATAAGTTCCTGCATAATTAAAGTAAAAGAGATTAGATTCTCTTAGGGACCCCAAAGCCTATTATTGTTTGGGATTGGGAGAAAGAAAATAGAGGAAAAAATATGGAAATAGAAAAATGGGTAGGTACGTGCGGGGTTCTGAAGAGGTACATCTAGTACAGGGAGTGATTTATGTTGGTTGATAATGTGTTGGTATTTGGGAGTTTGTGATTTTAATGTTGTAAGACAGCCTAGTGTGGACAACTCTCATAAAAGTAACGTCAGTCACAGTTGTACAAATTCATAATAAGGAGACTTCAATTAACATACGCTACCATTTGTAATAGTTGTATGACTTTGAGTAGTCTAGAAATGACTTTTTTTTTGGTCCTCTACATTAACATCTTAGCTTGATGCTTAACCCCACAAAGCAATTTTCCTCTTTTCTCTCGTTCTCACTCTTCCCTCGTTCCTTTCCTGCGTTCTCATTTTCTCTGTCTTCGCCTTGTTGCTTCTCCCTCTCTTCTTTCTCTTCCGACACCCTCCTGCTTTCCTTCTTCTCCCGCCCAACAAACAGCACTAGAATAAACTAAACTACATTTTGATATTACCTAGCAGGTAATAACGCACTTTTTGCTGTTTTGAAAAATTTGTTCCAATAAAATAGTGTAATTATTGATCCAGAATTGAAAATTAGAACTAAGTGATGTAGAACTATAAAATTAAAAGGAGGCATTTCCTAAATTCTAAAAAGATGAAATGAGTTTAAAGTAAAAAATGAAACATACCAAACTTTTGGTCTAAAAAAAAACAAAATAAGCCAGAGCTGTAAGGGCTGACTAATAGAGCTCATTGATTTGGCCTTATAGGAGGCCTTGTGTTGCTTTCATGTCTGACAAACAACACAAGTGTGGTCATTTTGAAAAATCTTTGAAGGTAAACCTCTTACAAGGTTTCCCTTCATAAGTTTGTTTAAGTTTTTAAAGTTAACATAACCCAACCTCCTATGTCATTTGTTAGATTCATCAATTGTGGCCTTTGTAATTAAACAGGCTAAACCTCCAGAAGGAACAATGTTCTCTAAATTAAAACTGTACATATTGTTTTGTCTAGGGATTCTAAGTAATACATGATTTTCATCAGGTAACTTAAATTTAGGAGATAAAACAAGACATTCAGTGTCAGTGAAAAGAACTTTGTTCTTTTTGTCACACATCTGTGACACAGAAAAGAGATTGAAATGTTATAGTTCTTTCACAAAGCACACATCCTCAAAATTTAACTTTCTTGTTTTTATTTTACCTTTACCAGTTATGTAACATTTACTTCCTCCAAAAGCAATAGGGCCACCATTAAAGTCTTGATATTCAGCAAGGTAGGCCTTGTTTCCAGTCATGTGCCTGGAGCATCCACTATCAACAATCCCTTTATTTTGTAGAGCTCCTTGTGGATAATCCTGCACATTAAATAAAAGAGATTAGATTCTCTTAGGGACCCAAGCCTTTTTGGGCTTGGATCTGCCTAGTGGATCTTTGAAAGTAACACAATTTCTAGGACTTAATCCACCATTGTATTTGGAGACTTTGTTCTAGTAATGTCTTTTTGGTCTCAAATTACATCTTGCTGAGGGCTTAACAGCAGTTTCTCTTCTCCCCCCAACAGCACTAACTACATTTACCTTAGCAGTATTAACCTTTTGTTTTGAAAATTTTGTTCTAAGTGTTGTTGTTCTATTAAATGGCTTTCTAAAAGATGAAAGAGTTTTATGAAAACCAACTTTTGGTCTAGCATTATTCACAATAGGTTTAACAGTATTAACTTTCCTAGCAGCATTAGTTGGTACTGACTGTCTGTTAAAATTATGCCTAGCAATAATAACTGTGTTAGTAACATTGGAGAGGGAACAACATGCATCCATAAGGGATGTAGATCCCTATCATTGGAAAGGGAACATCATGCATCCCCTCTGCATATCTATCATTCACAGGACTGTTGGGAAAATAGATTGTAATAGACTTAATACTGGTAGTATAACAGTTAAGTCTGGTAGTTATAGTTAGTATTGAGTTAATACTGGCAGTACTAAGTTAAGTCTGCAGTACTAGTTAGTACTGGTAGAGTATAGCAGTACTAGAGTTAGTACTGGTCATAGTTAATTTTGTTTATAGTTAAGTCTGTTTATGAAACAGAATAGTAATAGTTATCTTAGAGATATCTTAGGAGATATCTTAGGAAAGGATATATATTATCCTTTCACACGGTTGTAAAGCCCATTAGGGTTTCCTTGGTGTATAAGAGGAACTCTAAGGCACAATGTTATAAACAACAACAACGTTTAGAGAAATATCAATAGAAGCGTAGAGCTTTATAGTAAATTAGTATTGTCGTTTCTTCTTTACTCTTGTGTTAAGATTCCGCATTAACACTTGATAATTGATAGTCAGTGTCTCTCATATAGTTGATTTGGATTTATCCAAGTTGTCTATTGTCTTACAAAGGCTAGTAAGATCCTAAACCAAGGACCTACAAGTGGTATCAGAGCCTTTAGAGGGACTCTGATAAAGAAGAATCACTAGATCACAAACAAACACTATCATACAATTCTATACAAAATGTCTAACCCTGCCAATGATGATTTCTCACAACATCTCAGTGATGGTGAAGAATCCAACCATGAAGATGCAGTCAGATTTGTTTCCCTTTTACTATCTGATGTTTGCAATTTTACTAAGGCCTTTAGAAGATCTTTGAAAATTCTCTAAGTTTGGTTTTTAATCTTCTTTTTCTTTTACAACTTCTGCTAATAGTTTCTTATGATATGTAAGCACAATAGTTTTATCATCTAAATAAATTTTCATAAATCTAATCTTTTCCTCGTACCAAAGTTGATTTTTCTGATGAGTAACAAATTGAGCTTCTACCTTTTTTAAAGCTTGAGTATAGGCTTGAATTTCTATACTAGCATCATCAAGTTGTTCCCTTTGTTCATCATATAATTTTTTATGTTTAGCATAAGATTCCACACATTCTTTAGAACAAGATGTTACCTCAGTGTCTGAGCCTAAATTCTTATAAGCCATTAAAGCAAAGTTCTCTTGTTCATCCTCTGCATGATCAGTCCAATCAACGCCTTCCCTATCAAGAGTTACCAAAGCTTTAGGTTCCTCCTATTTTCCAGGTCTCCTTCCATTGTATTTTGATTTATATCCAGTGTTCCCTTTTAATCTGTACTCTCTAGCAAAATGCCCTTTCTTGTGACAATTGTAGCATTTGACTTTGGTCTTGTCAAATCCAACTGGTTCCTTGGCATCAAAATGCAGCTTTCTCTATGTCTTCTTATAGAACTTCTTCAATCTTATAGAAATCATGGCCACTTGCCATTTTAAGTCTATCTCTTCTAAATCAAACTCATCAAGCTGCTCCAGATCTTCATGATCTAAATGTGGACCACTGGATTGATTAGCAAAGAATGAGTACATGAGTTCATCAGTATATGATGAAGAGTTTTCCCTTTGTGAGTTGTATCTAGAAGAAGTAGAAACCTCATAAGCAGCAAGTTCTCAACATCATTTGTAATGTAGTACTTTTCAGGAAAGAAACAATGGCGATATTCCGTGCACTAGAAGATGATCCAGTAGAGCCTTTAATATCAGACTCAAAGACTCTAAGATTGTTATAGAGATCATCAATACTAAGACTATCCACTCCTGGCTTGGTCCTCATGACTAAGGATACTTGGGACTAGGAAGAAGGTAAAGACCTAAGGAACTTATGATTGGCATCTTCAGTGGAGACACCTGTACCATGAATCTCAAGTTGACTCAGAAGACTCTAAAACTTGTCATAACCTTTGTGCAATCCTTCTGAGTTGGATACAGAAAAAAGCCTTTAAATTGTTGTTTCAGAATGTATTTCTGCATCTTCTTTGATTCATCATTGCCTCCAAATCTGGATTTTGATAGCATCCTCTAATATCCTTTAGCATAGTCA
The DNA here is from genome assembly GCA_026074375.1 of Tanacetum coccineum. Taxonomy (NCBI): domain Eukaryota; kingdom Viridiplantae; phylum Streptophyta; class Magnoliopsida; order Asterales; family Asteraceae; genus Tanacetum; species Tanacetum coccineum. The sequence continues at coordinate 81,898 of BQNB010001338.1, read as the reverse complement.
TCTTGTGAAATTTTGCTAAATGGTTCTTTCTGGTTAGAGCACATTAAGCCAAAGGTGGTCCTCTTTTTCTTTCTCTTTCTCTGGCTAAAATTTCTTCAGCAGTTTTAGGAGGCAGAACCTTTATTATTCCATTTATATCTGTTAAGACACTTACAGGACCATTTCCTTTTTGTATGATTTCCCATATAGGATAGTCTGTATAGCTCAAGTAATGTTCCATTTTCATAGCCCAGATGTCATACTCACCTTTCTTCAGAATAGGGAGTTTAATGGTTGACACGGTGTGAGGGGCTTGTTATGTTGATGTTTGTGGTGGTGGTGGTGGTGGAATTTCATCATCTGATCCTGCCATTGAATAGATCTAAAAGGTAAAAGTTTGTAACTGATGTGTTTTAGTTCTTTTTACTCATAGTTTCTCAACAAGCTCTAATACCATTTGTTGATCCCAATCTGAATAGATCTTTCTAGCCTGTTAAGGGTGGTAGCCAATTTGGATAGATTCAAACTAACTACAAGAGAAACAATGACTATGAACAATATAATTTATGCAGAAACTAACTTATATTGCTAAGAAGAACAATGAATAAAACAGAACTTTGATTACTATTAATCTGCTAGGTTACAGATTACTAACTATATATTGGTGAAACTTGTATATGAAACTTATATCTAACTAATGCCGTAGGGTTCCTTTTATACACCAAGGAAAACCCTAATGGGCTTACAAAACGTATGGGCGATAATGCATATCTATTCTTATAATAACTCATGCATATCTCCTAACAGTACTAACTAGCAGTACTAACTTACTACTAACAACACTAACTATACTGGCAGTACTAACAATGTACTGGCAGTACTAACTACTTATAACTAACAGTACTAACTACTTAGTCTATTTTCTTGAATCTATATCATTCTTCATCAACAACACTAAGTAGAACTGGCAGTAGTAACTTGTATAAGTAGCAGCGCTAAGTTGTAGGAACTTCTGAAACCCAACACTTAGGATTTTGAGTGACCATCCTAGGTTTTTTAGCTTGTTTAGGTTTAACAGATTCATTCCTAGCATTAGTAAACTCAATCTTTTTAAGACTAGGTTTGTCTGTTACTTATAAATCATTAAATTGAAAAATGTTCTCATCATCACTAACCCAATCTTCAATGATAACACCACTAGGCCTAACAGATTCAACTTTAGGCATTTCTACATTAGTATTTCTAGTTTGAGAGGTACTTTTTTCAACTTGAGACACACTAGCACTAGTTTTATTTGTTGTAGGCCTATAAACAGGATCATCCAATCTTGCAAAAGATAGGTCAGCAAGTGGAGGTATGTAGTTCCCAATTAAAGGAGGAGGAACAACATGATATCCATTATCCTTTTTGAACTTATCATTTGTTTGATTGTCATCTCCATCACTTAAATGACTATCAAAGACACTATTAAACAATTCACTACCACTTGAATCATTTTCATTCAATTGATCTCCATATCCTAGACCAGTTTTATCTTTAGAACTTATTTGACTATTAATCAGTTTATTTAAGTTTTTAGAAGATGTTTCAAACTGTTCTAGTTTAGCTTTCAAATCTTCTTTTTCTTTTAAAGTTTGTTCTAACTGATTTGTAAGTCTAGTGACAGCATTACCTTTATCTTTTACTTCAAACTCTAATACTGCAATCTTTTCCTCATAGACAGCTTCATTTTTCTGATGAACAATTAATTGTGCTTCTACAGATTCTAGGCCTAACTGATAAGCTACAATTTCTAGATTAGCCTTATTAAGAGTTTGTCTCTGTTCATCAAACTGTTTTTGAAGTTTTTCATATGTTTTAACACAGTTTTTAGAACAAGATTGTACCTCTGTGTCAGATCCTGAAGTGTAGGCCATAAGAGCAAATTCAGTTGGTTCATCTTGAGCTATATAACTCCAATCATATCCCAATCTGTCTTGCACAATTAAAGCATTATTCAGAACAACTAATGCATTAGAGGTCTCTACTGGTACAGTCCTTCTGGTGTTGTCCCTGCTCCTATACCCTGCATCTCCATTCATGTTCCCTTGATTTCTTGGTGCTCTACATTCCCTGGCAAAATGGCCCCTTCTATGACAGTTAAAACATTCAACCTTGGTTTTGTCAAAACCTACAGGTTCTTTGCCATTAAAGATTAACTTTCTTCCAGTCTTCTTATAGAATCTATTTACCCTCATAGAAAGCATGGCCACCTTCCATTTAAGGTCCATTTCTTCCAAATCATCATGATCAATCTACTCTAAGTCTTAATCATCTAGTTGTGGACTATTTGACTGATTGGTAAAGAATGAGAACATTAGATCATTAGTATATGATGATGAAGAGGCTTGTCCTTGAGAGCTATGGCCTGCTGCAGTAGAAACACCATTGGTAGTATTAACTTCATTAATACTGTTAGTGTCTTTTGCAAAAAGAAAGGCCATATTCTGAGAGTTTGAAGATGATCCAGAGGAACCTTTGATGTCAGCTTCAAACACTTTTAGGTTATTATATAGATCATCAATATCTAATTCATCTATACCCTCTTTATTTCTCATAATCAAAGCTATGTTGTTCCATGATGAAGGTAGAGCTCTTAGAAATTTCTGATTTGCATCTTCATTTGAAACAACTGCACCATGAACTTCAAGTTGGCTGATAAGTTTTTGAAACCTATCATATGCTTTGTCTAGGCCTTCTATGTCAGATACAGAAAAGTTTTCAAATTGTTGCTTCAAGACATTCTTCTGCATCTTTTTAGATTCAAGATTGCCGCCAAACCTACTCTTAATAGCAGCCCACAAAGACTTGGCATCCTTGATTGTATGGAACCTCAGTTGATACTCATCAGGAATAGCCAAAAGTAGAATGCTTTTAGCTTTTCTTTCTTTTTATCTTGCCAATATAGCTTGAGCAGTCTTTGGTGGTACTTCAGTTTCAACACCATTCTCATCTTTTGTTGTTTGTACAGGTTCATCACCATTCATGATTACTTGCCATAAGCCATAATATGTGTTTGTGAGGTACTGCTCCATCCTCATGCTCCAAGGGGTATATTCACCTTTCTTGAGGATATGTAGATTTATAGTAGAAATCATTTAAGGAGATTCTACTGGTGCCATTTGTAGTGCAGGTTCTTCACTAGACATCTTATATCGTAGGTAGAGATCTAGATCTGAATGTGTTCTTCTTATTCAGAGTTTCTCTACAAGCTTTGATACCACTTGTGTGTCCTAATGAATAGATCTTCTTAGCTTGTCAAAGCTTAGTTAACTTGGATAAATCCAAACTAACTATGTGAGAAACTATGATTATGAATGCTACAAGTTATGCGGAATCTAACTTGTAATACTAAGAAGAACAATGTAAACAAAACTTTGAATATATATTGATTGCAAATATTCTGCCTAGGTTATACAATAACTAACTATATAAACTTGTGTATTTTCTAACTATGCCGTAGGGTTCCTTTTATACACTAAGGAAAACCCTAATGGGCTTACAAAACACGTTAAGTAGATTTTCAATTGGAAAGGATGGTGTTGTTCGAGTACATTTCACAAGGTATACTGCTGCAAGAGATTCAAGCTGTTGAAAAGGAGAGGAAGGCTAAGAATATTTTGCTGATGGCCATTCCTAAAGAACATATGAGAAGATTTCATGGAATGGATGATGCAAATGAGATCTGGGAAGCCATCAGAACTAGGTTTGGTGGTAATGCAAATTCTAAGAAGATGCAGATGGACTGTTTCAAAAACAGTTTGAAGCTTTTAAAATATCCAGTTTGAAGGACTAGAAAAGGGATATGACAGGTTTCATACATTTCTTTCTCATGGACGTCTTGTGCTTGAAGTAACAACCGAAGATGCTAATAATAAGTTTCTTAGATCTCTGCCTTCAGCATGGTCCAATTTGGCAATGACAATGAGGACTAATCTAGAGATTGATTATTTATCTATTGATGATTTGTACAATAACCTTAGAGTTTTTGAGCAAGAAATTCAAGGTGCTTCAAAAGCATCTTTAAGTGCTCAAAATGTTGCTTTTGTTTCTCAAAGCAAAAGTAGCACCAATAAGGTTAAGTCTGGTTTTTTGTGTGGCATCAGTCCTTGCACTCCTTTTACTTCGTTCACCAAATGTTCATGAAAAAGAAGTTTTGGGGGGCTGGTTGCTTTTTGCTGGTTTTGCTGATGAAGTAATCTATTCCCTTTTTGCCAAACAAACAGAGGATTTGGATTTACTTCATGAAGATTTGGAACAAATTGATGATGTAGAGATTGAAGAGATGGACATCAATTGGCAAATAGTAATGATTGCTATTAGAATGAAGAAGTTCTATAAGAAAACAGGAAGGAGAGTTTGCGTGGATGGAAAAACATCGGTTGGCTTTGACAAAAAGAAGCTTGAGTGCTTTAGTTGTCACAACACTGGTCATTTTGCTAGGGAATGTACAACAAAGGAGATACATGATGGAAAGAAGAAGAGAGATTCTCTCTATCAACATCAAGAAGCTGGGAAGCAAGAGAAGAATCAGATGGGTTTGCTGACAATGGATGATGGGATTGTCAATTGGGGAGAACATACTAAAGTTGAAAAGATAAATCATGCACTTATGGCTATCAGCTCAAGTGATGAGGTAACTTTGTCTTCTAAAACTTGCATTGATTCATATAATAAGCTTAAACTACTGTATGATGAACAAATGAATCAGTTAGGTGATCAAGAAGCACAAATACTTGCATATAGTCAAGCTGTTAAGAAACTAGAAGCTCAACTTGTTACTTCTCAAAAACAGCAACTTTCTCTAAATGAAAAGCTTGCATTTCAAGCTAATGAAATACATGAAAAAGATGAAAAGCTTAAAAGATATAGGAGAATAGGAATGAAAGCTGTAAGAGAAAAGGAACAATTGCAGAAAACAGTAGATTCATGGAAAGATTCTTCCAAGAATCTTTGGAGATTAATTAATTCTGGCATGAGTTCAAATGATAAACTTGGCTTAGGATATGAAATACAATCTAATGATGAGGTTCTAAGTTATGAGGAAGAAATGAATTTTTCTGTCTTTAAGTGTTCAAAAGAGGATTCAATAGGAAAACCTTCGTACAGTAGATTTACAAAGACCAATGATTTTAAAGGTGTCCCACCTCCTTTAAGTGGAGATTATACTCCTAAACCACAAGAGGAAATTGATGATTCTTTGTATGTTTATGGTAAAAAGGGTCCTCAAAAACCTGAAATTAGTGTGTCAGATGACAATTCTTCTGAGCATTCTACCTGTCAATCAAATGACAGTGAAGGATCTTGTGGAAATACCTCTGAGCACTCTTTTGAGACTGAATCAGAAAGTTTAGATGAACCAAATGAGATGTCTAAGTCAAGGTTGGAAGTAACAAATGAAAAAGATGTGTCTGCTCCAAAATCAAAAGAAGTTGAACCTAGTTGTGTCTCACACATAAAAACTCCTAGGCAACCACTCAAAGATAAAGAAACACATAAAGTTAATAGGAAGAATTGGAATGATATGATGGAAAGAGAACTAGGGGAAGGTTACTCTTTTACAAAGAAGAAATGTTTTGTTTGTGGTAGTCTAAGTCATTATTTGAATTACAGATTGTGCCTATTACGAAAAGAAAAATTGGTAAGGGAAGCTGAGGTTAAGGGGTTATTAATACTGGTAATAGTGTGGGAAAAAAACAGAGTATGGACAAATGCAACAGGGCATTAATAATGCTAATCCAATTTGTTTCCTAGATCAGTTCAACTTAATTGTGGTAGGCCAAGGTTTTAATTCTGTTAGGTAATATTAATACCTGGCAGGAAAAAAGTAATTACTAGTAGGCCTAACGTTATGTGTTAGTTCCTAAAGTTAATACTGTTAGATCTAAACAACCAGTAACTCACAAAACCTCAAACAGTATAAGTCCTAAAAGACCACAGATGAATCAAATTAATCAAAGAAGGGATTTTTCAAAATTATATTCATCTGTAAGAAGACCCTTTGAAAAATCTACAGCACAAATGACTTATTCTCATGCTGTAATAGGAAGATGGGGATCTGCTGTTAAGACCTCAACAAGTTATTCATTGGGGAAATCTAGACCAACTTAATTATTAATCGTGGACCTACTTTTATTTTAGAATGTGAATGCAAATGAAATGGTCACAAGGCAGACCCAAGCCTGCAAAGGCCTGAGTCCCTAAGAGAAACTAATTTCTCTTTTTCATGTGCAGGAACATCCACTGAAGAACATGGTAGATAGAGGAATATTTGATAGTGGATGCTCATGGCACATGACAGGTAACAAGGATCAACTAAGGGGATTTTGAAGGAAGTAATGGGGGATCTGTTAACCCTTTGGATGTAGCAAAGCGCTTACATATCTGTAAAGGAAAGATAAGAATATGGTAATTTAGATTTTGATAGTGTGTCTTTTGTAAAAGAATTAGGGCATTTTAACCTTTTCTCAATATCACAAATTTGTGATAAGCAGCACAAGGTTCTTTTTACTGAAACTGAATGTCTTGTTGTGTCTTCTGACTTTAAGATGCCTGATGAAAATCAGATACTTTTAAAGGTCCCTAGACACCACAACATGTACAGTTTTGACATGAAGACACCTTCTCCTGCAAAAGGTTTTGCCTGTTTGATTGCAAAAGCCACATCTGATGAATCTAAATTATGGCATAGAAGGTTAGGTCATATAAATTTTAAAAATCTAAACAAACTTGTGAAGGGAAACCTTGTCAGAGGTCTACCTTCCAAGGTTTTCAAAAATGACCACACTTGTGTTGCCTGCCATAAAGGCAAACAACACAGGGCCTCTTGCAAGGCCAAGTTAGAAAGATTGATCACTGTGCCACTACACACCTTGCATATGGATCTTTTTGGTCCTACTTCTGTGAAAAGCATTAATCATGCAAGTTATTGCCTGTAAAACACTGATGATTGTACAAGATTTAGTTGGGTATTCTTTTTGGCTTCTAAGGATGAAACTAGTGGCATTCTTCAGACCTTTATTAGGCAGATTGAAAACCAGCTTAGTCATAGGGTTAACGTTTTAAAAATCATTAGATTAGATAAAGGCACTGGAATTTAGAATACAGATATGCTTAAAATTTTTGTGGCAACAAGGGGAATAAACCAAGAGTATAGTATGCTCAACTCCACAACAAAATTCGAGTGCTGAAAGAAATGAAACAAAACCCTAATTGAAGGCTGCTAAGAACTATGCGTAACAGATTCTCTCGTCCAACACTTTTGGGCAGATACAGTTAGTAACTGCTTAGTGTTATATTTTTAATAGGGTAAGAGTGACTAAACCTCAAAACAAAACTCCTTTGAGATTTTGTTTGGAACAAACCAATTATTAGCTTACATAAGACCTTTTGGGGTGTCATGTTACAATCTAGATTATCTTAGGTGTGCTTGGCAAGTTTGATGGAAAATTCTGATGAGGGGGTGGATTTTTAGTGGTACTCACTATATAGCAAAAGCCTATAGGGTTTATATTAGTAACCAAAAGAGTAGAAGTAAATCTGCCTGTTAATTTTCTTGAAGATAAACCCAATGTTCAAAGGGGAAGTAGGATATAGATGGATGTTTGATATTGATTATCTTACTGATTCTATGAATTATATTCCTGTATCTTTGGAGAATCAAGCTAACCCACATGCAGGTAATTCAGAAGTAACTAACAGTGCAGGTACTCCAACATCTATTGCTTCTGAGGAAAAAGATGAGGAAGCAGAGCTTATTATTGTGCCTTCAGCTGTTAAAGATTCCTGAAGGAAAAACGATGATCCAAGGACATCTTCCACAATTCAAAGACAAGAGAGACCTTGACAGAACCTCAGATAAGAGAAGAAGGATTCCTCTACTGACTCTTTAGAAGACAATCCTAAGATTCAAGCTTTTAGAAGAGAGTTGGAAGAAATTGCCCTAAAGCATTTAGGGACAGTCGTGAAACAACTTACCAGTACTCTGTAGTTATGTGGTAGTCAACACGTTAATGCTGTAGGCTTGATCATGATGATTCACTTATGCCAGAGCTCGAAAATCTTTCACAAGCCTAAGACAGGGGATTTTTTGATGAGGCTTCTTATGATGAGGAGGGTGTGATAATGACTTCAACAGTCTTCCTACATGAAATTTGAAGTCAGTCCTACTCTACATTAGGATTCATAGTTATTCACTAAAAATTCAAATTCTTGATGTGATTCCTAAGTCAGCTGTGCCAACTAGGAGCCAAGTGCAGAACAAAAAATAGGAGCTCATGCTCTTCACGTCATATTCAAAAGCAGCAAAGAAGAAACAATACAAAGATCAACGCATTGTTTGTTTGCCTGCTTTCATTCAGGGGAACTACGAAGATTGCTGAGCTCTGACAAGATGACTGTTGGGTTCAAGTTCATGCAAGAAGGAAAAAAAACTGTTACAGTTCAAGCCTACCAACAAGTATGGATTCTTGTAGCTCTACCTCATGGAATGAAGGTGATTGGCACCAAGTGGGGTCTACAGAAATAAGAAGATGAAAGAGGTGAGGTTGTGAGGAATAAATATAAAGCAAGATTTGGTGGCCAAGGGTAGTTAGTTTTTTATTTATTCTGTCTATACAATTTCTTGCAGCATTTGTTTCTTTGTTTTAAACTACTCTCTGCAGAGGGCATAACATGGATGGCCGATGAAGGCAGGAGAAATAAGGTTTTTAGCTTTATTAAATTCTTAGTACATTACTTAAATTTGGTTGGAAAAAGACTAAATTCGGGTTGGACTCTTATAATTAATTTGGTTGACCAAAATTAAGTTTGGTAGTGTAATTGTTAATACTGGTAGGTTATTGTTAATGCTGGTTGCGGGAAATTTGACTTTCTTCTGTTTTATCACTGTTTAAATGTTACCGTTAGAGATTTTTAGGGCGCAATAGTCGTACAACAGACAAGCTATATATAGATAATGTTTGATTTCTCTTTCATACTTTTCTTTTTATTGCTATCTCCTTTTTGTAAAGTAAAAATTTCCTTTATAACGAAAATAGTCAAGAGTTCTGTTACCAGCCTCTACAATTTCAATTGCATCAAAACCCAAGTACATTGATACGATTGTCCAATGGCTCAATTAAAATATTATGACAAACACAATCAAGTGGGGTTTTTGCGCAAGCCTAACGAAAGTGCAGGGTTTAAGTGAGATAGTGCGATTTTTCTTTCGAGGTTCCAACTTAGGTAGCCTTAACTTCTAACCACTATCTATGATTCTTTTTCTTGTAAATAGTTTGGCAGATTGCAACTGCAATACTAACGCTGTGAATGGGGACTATAGAAATAAAGGCAACCATTGATACTATAAGGTACACAATCTCTCTGAGGCGTCAATTAGGGATTCACTTCAATTAGAAGACGCCATCATAGGAATTATTATGTTGCCAAATGATTGAAATTTTTTGACTGGGAATGGAGAGCCAAAATAGGGTATCCTACTATGGTACCTTTACTTTTTGGAAAAGTTTTTCACACCCCAAATGGAGATATTTAGACCCTATCTTTTGCACTGTTATAAGCTTCTAAAAGTGTGTGGATTAGGATCAATTCGGTAGCCCCCCCAATATTGCTACTGCTTTGATTGTCTATCCATCGGTAGAGTTTATAATTTTTCAAAAATCATTTTTGATGGTTATGGTGGCAAATTTGAAAAGCAAGACAAAGTTTCTTGATGGATCCTCCGATTTCTGCAAAATGATCTTAAATATTCAAACGGAAGACAAAAAAACCAAAAAACTTTATCTAGCTGTTGAGCCTGATCTCAAAAAAGATCTTTGGGAGTATGAAAAGGGGTTTTCGAGGGGTACCAAGACCTTTATTGCCTGCTATGTTACGTGTTGCTTCTACTAACCCAAATGCGGCACAAGAAACATGCTCTGTGGCTCAATCCAACCACATCATCAACACTCACAGTACAATTTCATACCACCTACACCTTACACCACCACCTTTTATACACCTTACACATACATCACACCTCACCCTACACCTACACCAATACCTGACACTGAACCTACACCATTTGAGCACATCTATGAGGAGCCATCTCCTGTCCACCAACACTTTTCACCCCCACAAGAACAGGCTTCAAGACAAATGTCTATGGATGATTTACTTCAAGCAATTCCTAAGTGGATATCAAGAAATGGTCAGCTGGAAACGGGATCTCAAAAAACCAAGCTGAAGAAATGCTATTGTGAAGTTAGTCAAGAAAGTGAAGAAGTTGAAAGGGTTTTGAAAAAGGAGAAATATGGTTTTGTCAGATTCAGAAGAAGAAGAACCTGAGGCTCAAGGGAGGAAAAGTCAAGATGATCCTCTAGATTCTTCAGTACAAGGATTGGTTACTCCTTCTACAACAAAAGTAAAAGCTTCAGGGGAGGAACAAGTGGAAGACATAAGTCCAAACACTCTTGAAGCAGCCAAAACTCTCTCCAAGGTTGCCTCTTTAAAGCCAAGGTCTATTGACAAGGGAAGGAGATACAAGAGAAGAAAAGAGGCTAAGGGAAAGAAGGTAGTCTCAAGCTTGGATTTTCAAGAAGAAGTTGATACTGGTGCTGAACAAGTTAATACTGCTGAAGGAGTTAGTACTGGTAGTACTAAACTTAGTACTGGCAGTGAACAAGTTAGTACTGTTGGTGATAAAAAGTCTACTTCTTCTCCTGATAAAGGCCAAAGAGCAGGAAAAGCTCCTATGATCATTGAAGAAACTCCTAAGAAGTCTAAGGAACAAGTTTTACAAGAGGAAGCTAGCCTTTGCTAAAGCAATTAGGTTGGATACTTTGCAAAAAAGAAGAGTGTGGCCTTAAACAAGTACACTTGGGATTCTCTCCTAGCAAATGGATTGCGGGAAGAAGAAGAATTGAATGAGCAACAGAAGAAAAGAACTAAGATCATTCAGTTGAACTCGCATTACACAAATGAAGACTGGATTTAAATTAGAGCAAAGATTGGAAGCTATGCAGACGTTGTAATAAAAAGATGCTAGGAGTGAAATTACAAGGAGGAAGAGTTTGCAAAGAAAAAGGTTGGTGAAAAAGGTGCAATTATAATTATGGTCGCGAACATAATTATAAAGGCAACACACACGTGGACTTGTGACTTTGATTGCATTGATCATTGTTGCTTGTATGTATTATGTAAGGATGTAAGTCTGGATAGTTGTGTAGATGGTAGTGTAGATGTGATGTGAGATCCTGTTGAGGATGGTTGTGTGGTTAGAGAATTCCTCTCTTAACCGATTGGGCGATTATATTAGGTTGGGTTGCGTAGATGGTAAGGTTCCCTTTCATCTATCGTTTGCGGATACATCAGATACCTGTTGGTATTGTCGTCGCGATTCTTAAGTTGGTTCGTTAGCTCGTTGTTCGTTGAGATATCCAACGCTCGTGTTGGTATTCTAGGGTGTTATCATAGAACTGGTGTTCTATGTTCTCCGTTTGGCATTTTGATTGTTTTCCTTTGTCTAAAGGTGACGATACTTTTTGGTTTGGTTCTAAGACCGTTGGTATGGATGAGTCCTTATGGTTTGTTTGGTTTGCAAGAGTTCTTGTCGTGTTCGTTTTCAAGTAAATTAATATTCTGGTATTGGAATTCTTAAGGTATTTTGGAGTCTATTTTGCTATCATGATGTTTTTTTTGTTGTGAGTCATAAATTCCATTTGAAAGTAAGTTTGTTGTAGTCGATACCATATTGTTTAGGTGTTAAAAACTTCTTTTAAAAATAAATTATAGAAATAAAATGCAACACATTTTTTTTAAATTATCTTTTGATTTCTTTTATGGAAACCATAATTAAAATAAGTTTATGAAAATTTTATTTAAATTTATTTTTACACTTAAAATTATTTGCATTATTAACAAGGTGATTCTACTGTTTAAAATTATTGGTATAAGGTTACGAGGGAAAGTTTCCTTTGGTGAAAATCGGTTTTGGTACAAAGGTTCTTAATCTTTTAATTAATGGGTCGTGGTACGTGGTATTATTCGTTGGGGGTGTTTCTAGCAATCGTTGATGCGTTGGTTAGGTCGGAGGTTCGTTCTTTTTGTCGACGTTTACATTTGGTTGTTTTTTTTTCTTTTTGGAATCGTGTGATTTTTGGGTCCATACCAATTGGTGCATGTGAATTTGAAATTTCCTCATGGCGTGGTGTTAGAGTTGATGTTAGGACGTATCTTCTGGGTGGTGCGATTGATGGTAGCGAAGCGAATGGAATTATTCACGATCCCAAGTTGGAATTAGAGAGTTCTCCTTTTACTTTTGATTTAGTACCTCTTAGTTATAAGAGTGTTGATGTAGTCGTAGGAGAGAATTAGTTGTTGAGACATAAGGTTGAGATGGTATGCCACGAGAAGGTAGTTAAAATGCGTTGGTAATTTGGAGAGTGCTTAAGGTTCGTGGAGAAAACGAACTAAAAAGGATACGAGGTCTCGTAGGAGTACCAAGGAAGATGAGTTGAGATTATGTGATATCTTTGTAGTATGTGAGCCCTCTAAAGTGTTCCTAAGGAATTAGTAGGTTTTACCCCTCGTCGTAGAATAGGATTTCGTATGGAATTAGTACAAGGAGCGAAGCCAATTTGTGAAGGCTCGTGTCATTTGACGTCTTTAGAAAGGCAAGAGGTGTGGACTGATTGCAGGAGTTACAAGGTGAGGGTTGGTTTGAATGGTAACTTGTTGTGGGAAGCATTTGTATTGCTTGGTAGGAAGAAAGGTGGGTAGTTTGGAATGTGCATAGATTATCTCGAGAAGAATGAGATGGAAAATTCATATGTGATGTCACCAATGGAGGGTGCACGGGGATGACGTACCCAAGACTGTTTTTAGGATGTGTAATAGATACGTTGAAGTTTACGGCTATGCCTTTTGGGTTAACCAATGCACCAGCGATTTTCATGGAGTTAATGAGCCGGGTGTGCATGGCCGTATATAGACAAGCTAGTTAACGTATATATACAGACGATATTTTAAACTGACCCGAAGTCTAAGGAGGAGTATGAGTCACACGCGAAGTTGATTATGGAGTCACTAAAGGAGGAGAAGATGTACGTGAAGTTTTTCCAACAACATGGAAGCGGAGCAAAGAGGAAGCTATCTAGATGTAGAAGGAATCAAATGGGTAATGAGCCGATATTGGCATTGCCTAAAGGAGCAGACGATTTTGTAGTATATTATGACGCGCGAAGTAAGGATTTTGAAGCATGCTTGGAAAAAGGGAGAAGGTGATTGCTTGTACGTCGCGGCAACTGAAGGTTCTTATGAAGGATTGCATAACTAACGTGGTAGGTTTTGCCTTATAATGCTAGAGGCATTAAGTGAATGAGACATGGTGAGTAATCTATACGGATCATGAATGCCTCCAACATACTTTCAATCCGAAGGATTGAACATGAGGCAAAGGTGATGGATGGATGTTATTTAGTAAGTTTGATTTTGAGGCCAAGTGCCATCTGGGAAAGGTAAATGTAGATGTTGTACCGTGGAGTAGGAAGAAGGAGTGAAGCCAAGAATGAGTTCGAGATAGATGTACGATGATCCGATCTAGGTTTGAGAAAAGGATGTTGGTGGCATAAGATAAGATGTCCAAAGCAAAGAACGCGTCAACATAAGATGTTGCGTGGCTTGGACCAACGAGTGTGAAAAGAGATGGAGAGTGGTTCATATTGGTTAGACAAGGTTCGGACCTCCATTTGGAGAGATGTAAGGACCTTAGCTATTGAAGAGGCGTATACGACAAATTATTCTATCCATCCTTGAGCGGATACGATGTTGTGTCCTTTTAGGTTAACTAATCGATGGCTGAGTATGAAGAAGGATATAACTAGTTGCGGTAGTAAGTATTTAGCGTATTTGGATGTGGAAGTTGAGTATCAAGGGTCTTCAGGATTGTTTCTACAACATGAGTTACCCAAGTAGAAGTGGGAAAGGATAACTAAGGATATTGTTGTCAAGTTACCAAGTGTGACTAGTGGATACGATGAGATTTAGGTGTAGTCAATAGACTGACTAAGTCACCCCATTCCTAGCTATGCTTAGGACAAGTATGAGATTTTAGAGTTAATTGGAATACTCACTTTTGTGAGATGAGTTTTTCCCTAAGGTGGGGATTATCATTCGAGTATGGATGTGCTTCATTTGAAGCATGGTATGAAAAGGAATTTAGGTTACCGTTTTATGGGCCGTAACTGGAGAGAGTGAGTTGAATGGATCAAATTTGGTACAAGAAACAACCAACAAGATAGTGGTACTACGGGAAAGGCTTAAGGCAGCCAAATTGTCAAAAGAGTTAGCTTGATAGTAGTGGGAAACTTTTGAATTAATGTTGGTAGGTTATGGGTGGTTGAAGGTCTCACCTTGGAGATGTGTAGTACGTTTAAAAAGAAAGACAAGTTAGAACCGAGTTATGTAGGACCATTTGAGATCCTTGGATGGCTTGGGCTAATAGTTCGGTTGAGAATTTCTGTCTTATGAGCTGAGTATCGAAGCTCAAAGCAGCGAGAGATCGTCAAAAGAAAGTAGGCTGATAATAGACCCAAACCATTGGAATTCGAAGTAGGAGATCGAGTGATGTTGAAAGTATCACCTTGGAATGTGTATTCGTTTGGAAAAAGGTGTAAGTTTAGCCCGAGATTCGTCAGGACCCATTTGCGTTTCTTGACAAGGTTCGGTTGTGCTATCGATTGAGATTGCCTGAGGAATTAAGTGGGGTACATGACACGTTTCATGTGTCAAAATTAAAGAAATGTTTGGCGGATGCTAGTTTACATGTACCATTAGGTGATATTAAGGTTGACAAAACTCTTCGTTTTGTTGAGGAACGTATGGAGATAATAGATTGTGAAGTTAAGAGTTTAAAGCGTAGTAAGATAGCGTTAGTAAAGGTTCGTTGGGATTCTAAGCGTGGCTGAGTTTACTTGGGAACGCGAGGATTATATGAAGTCTAAGTATCCCTCATTGTTTGTTGATCGAGCTGATGAATCGGCTAGTTAAATCTCGGGACGAGATTTCCTAAAGGAGGGGATACTGTGACAACCATGGCTTGAGCAGGTTAGTCAAACGGTTAGTGTTGACTTAGGTGCCTGTTGCAATGTTATGATTTTTATGTATTTTGTGTGTTTATTATGTGTTTTTTGAGGTATTGGGTTAATCAATCTATGAGTTGTGATCATCTCAATGAGATTGGCTAATGGCAGGTGAAGTTGGGTTAAGTTCAATTTCGTTTCACTTTTGAGTGACAAGGTAATGATTATTGAGGATTTGAGCGTTTCTGTATTTAGTGTGTAAGGTCTATAATTATTTTTTTACTGTTATATGTATTTTGTGTTAGTAGTCTAAGATATGTTTAGATTTTAAGTGGTAAGTTAAGAAGAATGTAAAATTTCTATTTTAGGAAAGTTAGGTTGAAATTGAAAAGTTAAAAGTTATTTTTAAAAGTCTAGTGAATTTTGTTTAAGCAAAAAGGTATAGTCAAATTAGTTAAGGTTTTTCTGAAAATTTAAGGAAATACAAGTAATTATGTAATTAATAAATAGAAAAAAATAATAAATAAATAAAAGGCCTAACCGGCCGAATAAAAGAAAAAAAAAGAAAAGAAAAAAAAAGAGTTGTATTAGAAATCAAATTCTAAATAGGCTCTATCTAGGATCTCTTAGGAGGCTTATAAATACAAAAACAAAGGATCCCTAGACCCTCATTTGTTCGGCCGAATTTTCCAAGAGAAGATGAAGAGAAAATTTTAGGGTTCTTGGTTAAGGTATTTTCTAATCTTTGTTAAATTCTAATTATTTAATTTTCAATTAATGTAATTTAAACTTGATGGATTAGGGTTTATAAATTAGGGTTTTAAATTTTCTAGAGTTTTCGTTTAATGAGAATTGTTTGCTTTTTTTTTTTTAATCATATGTTCAATTGGTTTCGTGATTTGATCATGCGTTAGGGTCTAGATTGCCTGAATTAGTTGTCTAATTCACTGCAGAATTTTAGGCAGTTTTGTAACGATCATAACTCAATCATAAAAGATCAAATAAACAATTTACAATATACTGGAGATAACTTTAGAGAGTCTAATTTATAGAAAAGTTGGCCTCGTGAGTTTTTATGGTCGGGAAGTGGGTCAAAAGGTTGTTACAAAATCAGTGTGTAAACAGTGACGAATTTTAGTTTTGGTTTTGATTTTTCTAAAAATACTTAGACATCTAGTTAGAGGCTAAAAATCACGGGGAAGTTAGTTTATATATTGTGTGTGACCCCTGAATTTTTTCTAAGTAGGTTATGAAGTTTAGTTGATTATCTAACGTCTACTTTAGGAGGTCAGATCTGAAGACTTTGGACACTTTGGATTAATGAAATTTTAAAGGTATTTGTTAAAAGGGTAATGGTTTTGGGGTAGATCTTTGGAGGTTCATAGGGACATATATGATAGCATGGTTCATTTTTTGGTTTGAATTGTGGAAAGTGTTTAACGTGGTACGTTTAGGGACGCGTTAAGTGAGTATAAAAATTCTGCTCAAAAACAGAATAATTATAAGTGTAGCAGTGAAGTGTAAATGGCATATGTAGGAGTTGAAAAAGGTTTAAATCAAGTATAGAATTATGGTAGATAGCTTAGATATCTATCATAGTTGAGGTTACATCATATTGGGTTGAATGCCTAATTGATGGTAGCTTATTGTGTGCTTAATTGTTTAGATTATCCGTGAAGTGTTTGTGAAGCTTTTGTTGGATTCTTTTGGGAAGCTAAGCATCAAGTGAGTTTCATAGCCCATTTTTCTTATGTTTTCTTGGGGTGAAAATGATGCTATGAGTTAAATGTTTTTAGTTGATGTGATTATGTGTTTATATGTTATGTGGTACGCTCCATGGCTTTGTGATCAATTGGAGGCGTTTTGAGGTATGTGAGTTCGGTTGGAGAGTGGTGTTTACTACTCAATCAAATCCAACTGAAGGGTTGAAATAAGACTCAATAGAGTGTTGGTCCAGGCCTAAGTATAAGTTCCAGCTGGTAGACTTTTAGGTGCGTAAGTGGCATATTTGGGATCGGATGAGTACGTCTACTCAGTGTTGTGATATGGGATCGGATGAGTACGCCTACTCAGTGTTGTGATATGGGATCGGATGGGTACGCCTACCCAGTGTATGGTTGTTATGAATTGTTTTAGTAATCGTAACAATTGTTTTATTTTTTTAAGGATTGATTTGTGTGTCATAAACCTATGACTCTCACTAACCATTGTGTTGACGTTTTTTAAGCATCATTTTCAGGTGAGGTTCATGAGAATATTAAAGCTAAGAGAAGTGGCTAGAATGACCGCTAGGATTACATTGGAGTTCGCTCTTGAGTTTATTTATGTTTTTTGTTTGAATAAATGCGTTAGCATGAATTGTTTGGATTATGTTCTGCATGGCATTTATTGACGAGACCTCTTTCTCATTAATAAAGACACCATTAGGTTTTGGGTATTGTTATGACACTTTGTGTCTTTTCTTTACTTTAGTTTTCATTTTAGTTTTCTCTATATAGACACAATGTGTTGTGATGATATCCATTCGTGTTTACGCCTCGCGTTTCCGCCTTGGCGGGGTGTGACACCTATGTCAGTCTTAATCCTAATTCTAACGGGTAAAAACGGGGTTTTCAGCCTGAGAGACTTGCACGATTTGGTTGGTGACTACAATCAATTCAAGGCACTTTAACCCACGCAAGCAAATTAACAGAAGATAAAAGAGCGGTCGAGCCAAATATAAGAAAACTGTATTAACCATTATTAATCTAATTAGAACGTTGGTTTGTTTATTAAGTGCAATGATTTCTTCTCTCGAGGTGGCATATCATTCTTAAGACTTAGGCGTTACATCATCCTAAGACCTAGACACATTAATTCTGTCACAATTAAAGCATCCGCATAAAGCATCCTTATTTGCTGATTATAATCTATCTAAGGGATTAAAGCAATGGTGATCATGTTAAACCCTAGCTCATAGAGACTTTACCCACTTACTGCTTAACGACAATTTATACACTAGTAGTCCACTTGTCTAACTATCCAATGGAATCAGAACGTTATTTGTTGAATTATCTAGGTTCACCTGCTAGTCAACTTGTTCACTAAACCAAAGGCAATATCCGATTAACTAGTTAAGCCAGAAGCGTATCCTTAGCACGGATTTAGAAAGATTCTAGATGTAT
Organism: Tanacetum coccineum; assembly: GCA_026074375.1. Lineage (NCBI taxonomy): Eukaryota > Viridiplantae > Streptophyta > Magnoliopsida > Asterales > Asteraceae > Tanacetum > Tanacetum coccineum. The sequence continues at coordinate 63,657 of BQNB010001338.1, read as the reverse complement.
AGATTACTATATGGAGAGCTATCTCAGACTCTAGATTACTTGGTCCGTATCACTAGATCCAGTTGAATGATAGGTCGCATACAAAAGCACGTAAACAAGTATAAATTGATAAACATAAACAAGCATTCAATGATAAATCAAGAAATCGAGATAAACAATACCAAACATTTAGATCTTCATAATAATGGCTAATACCCGAAGGTATTAGCCTTCAAACATCATAATAAATACAAAAGCAATTATTTAGCCAAGGTAAACTAACTGAGTTAACGAATGATACCAAAAACTGAACGATTACTAAAGTATATGGAATTACACGTTGTCTCCTATGGAATTGATAGCGTTGCTCGAACTCTTTCTTGGTCGTTTTTCCTCTGAAAATCACTTTTATGGTTTAGGTATCGAGAATATGATTTAGCACACTTAAAACTCGTTTTTGAGTTTTCTATTTATACCGTCTGGAAGTCGGTTCGATACGGCATATCTAAGGGGTTGGATACGGCGTATTAGGGGTTTCTTGGAGTAGGGACCATGCTTGATATCTTCCAGAATCTTCACACACTAAATCTTTAATACGACGTATTGGTCTTCTCTGGATACGACGTATTGAGCTTGTTTCCTTCGTTGGTTCTTTGGTGAGTGCAGGCAACATATGTAGCCGTCTTCCTTGTAGATTTTTTTTTTACGGGCGGCGGGGTTTTATTGGTAGTCAGAATTATTAATCTTCAAAATATCTTTGTTTAAGCTCCAGAATGCACGCCTTTTGCTAATATTCACCAAGTACTCCATAATTATTGCAATTCTAAAAATATAAAGATTAGTATAATTAATTGCAATAAAACTATTACAAATGGGTTAATAACATGGGATAAATGATGCTATAAAATAGACGTTATTTGATGTTATCAAATACCCCCCCACTTGAATCCTACTTGTCCTTAAGTAGCCATTAGAAGTTTATAAAAGTGTATCCCTAAGGACATTTTCCGTTAAAGCATTTATTTGATCTATTACAAGTACACAACCAAACACCTCACGAAATAGGAAGATGAAAACACTCAAATCACTCAACTAATCTATGTGGTAACATGTAACTAATTTGCTCAATTGCTCAGTCGTGACGAGTATTCTATCATAAGCTTGGCAAGGATACACATCTCCACCACTAAAGCCAAAGAGTAACAAGTTTATAGAGGTAAATATGGGTTTTTATGATAATGTTAAGGGTTGATCACTCTACAATCTTTCACCAGAAGTACCACTCCAACAAAGCAGCTGAAGCACACATACATGGCCGTAACGACGGAATAGACATGTGTGTTTGATCACATCCCTATTCAAATTTAACCAACGGTTAGGATGAAGAATGATATAGGGTAGGGAAGAGAGGTAAATTGTTGTTAAATAAAAATACAAAACAAATAGATTAAAACTAAGATACAAGTTGCTAGATACTTTTTCCCAACGGTTACCATGATAAAAACACAACTATTTACAATGTCTTGATCATCAATAAAAAACAACAACCTAATTGGCGTTCCCATAACGGTCAACTTCCCAATCTATCCAATACGTACTACTCTACAGGTAGTGGCGATATTTCCACTTTGTACTATACTTTACGTCGTCGTTTTGTAAGGCGTATCAACGAATAATTGATCCTTCGTGTAATTCCTTCGGTAGTTGCGAAACGATTATCTTCAAACTTTCTTTCTCTCTTTTTTGTTACAATTTTTCTAATTTTTTCGATTTTTTTTCATACTAACTATATACCAAACTTAGAGTACTTTCACCATCTTTACGATCATAATAATTCCGGATAATTCCTTTGATAATTTCTTCATTCTTCGGACGTACCATTAATTGCGATGGTAGTAAAAATACATGAGTTTTGACTATAATATACATTCTCATTTGCAATGTACAAATTTCCAACCGCACCAAAGATAGAAAATGACACAAGACTCGGGAGAAATAAAACTTACATTTAAGCAATAGCATTGTAAGTCAAACTTAATCTACAGGGTAGGCTAAGGTGTAAAGGTTGTAACGAAACAAAATAATTGGTGTTCTTTTAGTTCTAACGGATTGGTCTCTACGGGTTTTCTAGGGTATCTTACTCTTTAAAATGGAGTAAACAAAAGGTTTATACGGGGGTTTAACTAACCGGTTTTAGTTAGTCAATCAGCATAGGTAAAGGCTTCGTTTTAGGTTGTAATTATAAAAATTTACCAATTTTAAACAAGTTACTCCATCCTAAATCCATAGTACTCATCCACTGCGGTCTCCGAGTGATATACCAGCCTAAGTTCTAAAGTTATACACTTCATCGGCACACTCATATTTTTGTGGAATTTGGGTTAACATTTGGAAACGGATAGGTTAAATCCTCACAATATTAACAAGGGTTATTGTGTGCGGGTTATGTATCAAGTAATTTCACAAAAGTATGCTTGAATTTTTTTAAAATCTGAGCATAATTTAAACATTTTAATGTGAAAAATAGGACAAGTAAACATTCTAATTCCATCCCCCCACTTGAATTATACAACGTCCTCGTTGTATAGATAAAACATTAAATACGAAAATTAAAAAAGAATTAGAATGAGAAACTCCTCTGATATTTTCTCGGTAGATTCTCCATGTAGGTTTATTAAGCAAGATTTTATGTTGAACAACCGTCTTGAAGTTTCAAGACTCCAACACTTCAAGATCTCTAGATTTGTAAATTCTCCACCAATATTCGTCGATATTTCTTTTACGAGGTCCTGTGTAAAATATAGGAAAAACGTGCATTCCTATCTTGGTACCTACGGTTAATTTAAACTAAACTAAACAAACTAAATACGAGTCAGTCTGGTGAATACGCCGTATCATGTGCATGAATACACCGTATTGCCAGAACTGACAATAATGTTTTTAAAGTGCATAAAAAGTAAAGACTGATAACGTCCAGACAATCAATACGCCATATGGTATGGAGCGGATACGCCGTATTGATGTCTGGGAAGACATACTCGATAAAATTAAATAACATTCCGGGTTGTCTCCCGGGAAGCACTTTTGTTTACAGCGAAGTCTTTAAGTTAGACTTTTCTTTAGCTTCTCTTTCACCATTCCATCTCATGACGCTTACGTGCCCGCGTGTGAGCCATTCTTCCGTCTTCTCATCTCAGATGTAATCGGGTCCTAAGTTCAAGACTCGTTTGTAGAACCGTTTTAGTTTTTGGTATGCATGCGAGATTCCATTCATCATATCTTCTTCGATTACCTTCAGTAATGGTGGACTTTTGTTGCATTGCTCATTAGTGTGGCGTTTAAACCTCGGATGTGATCGCACCATTTGGTAAGTTACTTCATCATTACCATTGTAATGGTTATTTCTCCTTCAAACCGTCTTGCTTTAATTCCAACTTCTCTTAAAAATGGTTCGCCAAAAATAACATCGCCCATTCCTTCATCACGATAAGCATCCATATATTCTAAAACTACAAAATCCGTCACAACAGAAAAGGTTCCAACAAAAATAGGCACATTCATTAAAGCTTATATAACATTATTCCCTTTGTACACCATCTTATCTTTTATTATATAATTATGAAACTTTTTAGACATCACATTGACATACAATAATAGGAAGAAGTTAGCATGCGTAAATTCAAATCCTATCATGCAAGAAAACTTTAAGTTGTGGGCACAATCTATATGGATCTTCTTATCATAGTCGTAATAACTAGGGTAATCATCAATTTCAGTATCAAGTTCATCATCCCTAGTTCTAAATTCCTCAATTACCTCACCTTCTGGCATCAAATCATCTCCTTGATTTCTCCTAAGCTTAAATGGTTTATTTAGATCATTTAGGTCGATGTAATCCTCAAAGAAAGGGTCCAATGATCTATTTAACACCAAAGTATCTCCCATTACCCTAGCTTCTAAATCAAGTTCCATTCTTTCTCTCAAACTTAGCATGTAGACCCTCTTAATTAATCTACTAGCAGGTTTTACACTTGTGAAAACCATCCTTTCTTCCTCGACCCTTAAAGTAATCTTTCTTTTGTATACATCAATTTTAGCACGGGCGGTAGACAAAAACAAAAAAATAAAAAAAAAAAAAAAATAAAAAAATGGTCTTCCGAGGATCAAGGGCACTTTGATATCCTCGGGCATATCTAGAATTATAAAGTCTACGGGAAAGTAAATTTACCAATTCCAACTAGTACGTTTTCAACTATTTATTTTGGATATTTCACTGTCCTATCTGCTAATTCCACTGTTAACTTAGTGTGAGCTAATTCGCCTAATCCTAAGTTAAGATAGGTCGAGAGAGGCATAACACTAACGCTAGCTCCTAAGTTAACAAGGGCATTATCAAAGCAAACATTATTAATAAAGCAAGGTAAAGTGAAACCTCCCTGGGTATTTTCTTTTTATGGGTATGGAAATTAGTCGATATGTGAAGCTTCAGAGTAAGCTTTTGAGAATTGTGGTCCATATGATCCCTTTTTTTCTTTACAGTAGTAACCATTCAAACGACTTAGAAATGTAATTGTCGGTTGTCTTGTCTCGTACATCAGTGTATGGTTCCAATGGATATGGTGTATTGGGAAGATCCAATACGGCGTATCGGGTATGAATCAGCTTCAATAGTAGTTGAAATTGACTTGACTTGATCTCTAGGGTTCATTTTAGTCAAGCTAGGTAGACTTCTAAATCTTATTTCCTGTAGTACCTTGCTTATTTACTCGATTTGAATCTCCAATGTTTTAATTGATGCTCCTTGGTTCCTTATGGCAGCATCCGTTGAAGCTCGGATCTCTTTGATCAAGTTGGAGTTTTCCTCGTGTCTTTTTGCTGATTCTCTCATTATTTTCTCAAGGTATCTTCCATTGATTGCCTTTATTCTTGGTACGAAGGATTTGCGTTGTCCCTTTGATAGAATCCTAGAGCTGTTGCTCTGATATCCCCCACCTTGAAAAGGTCCACCAAATTGCGTGTAGTAAGCTTCTTCTAGGGTTTTCCCTTCTTCTTTTAGTGGGCATTCTTTGGTGTAATGGGGTCATTTGCATTGTTCACATCCTACCTAAGCAACATAAACTTTTTTGTTCACCTTCTTGATCTCTCTTCCTAGATTGTTCAGTTGTGCTTGTATTGCTGCTAATCCATTAGAAGTCTTAGTACTTCTTCCCCTAGATGTTCCATTGTGCCATTTTTGAGAGTATGCAACCATTTCTTGGATGGTTGTTTTTACGTCAGAAGCAGTCTTAGATGGTATGGCACCTCTTGAATCTAGAATCTGTCGAGTAGGAATATCCAACCCATTGTAGAACAAAATTACCTCCTGCATCTTGGTCAAGCAGTGTTGGGGACACTTCATCAAGAGTTATTTAAAGCGCTCCCATGCTTGATAAAGGGTTTCATCTGGTTCTTGCTGAAAGTTGTTAATTTCCTCCATTTTCCTCGCAGTTTGACCAGGTGCGCAATATTTGTTCAAAAACTTAGTTTTAAGATCTTTTCAAGTTTTGATCGAACCAGTTGGTTCGTTTCTCAGCCAACGACTTGCGGCTCCAGTTAAGGGTATAGGGAAGACTCAGAGCATTAGTTGATATACAGTAATGTTAGGAACATGAAATAAGTCAACGATTTCAAGAACTTTCTCAATGTGTTCATTCGCATCTTCATGATCCGAACCACTAAATGTGTTTTCTCGAAGCTCCTTAAAAAATTAGCCTTTCAGTTCAAAATTGATCTTTGTTATCAATTTTAGGCCTACCAACCCCCGATCCATAGTCAGCTCGGGTCTTGCTCATGTACTGCTCCATAGTTTCCGCCATTGTTTCCGCAACTTCTTCCTCCGAGTATTCTTGGTCAGAAAGTAAATTGAAATCAGGTGATCTTAATTCGTCAAGACTTAGTATCTTGAATTGAATTTTGAAGTGTCTCTAGATGATCGAAATTTCTTTGTCAGGTTCTTTGTAAGGTTGTATAGTTCGTTTGATGAAAAATCTTGTCATGCACTACCTGAAACAAAGGATAAACAATCAGTAGGATAGGCTCTTTAGGATAGAAATTCTTTTAGCATGGAAATCAAATATGAAAACTAAGGTTTTGTTTATGTTACAGATGATCAATACGCCGTATTCAATAGAAGTGAATACGCCATATTAATCTTTTGAATGAATACGCTGTATTGGACAGAAAGTTGCTAAGCGTATCCGATGGAGGGATAGCTTGTATCAGGTTATCGACCAGAAAAGTGTATTGAAAACAATTAAAATTAAAACACAATATAGACAAGCAAACAATTAAACTAACAAACTATACAAAAATTATTCAGAGTATACAAGAATATACACTAATCTTATTAACACTATTCCTAAGGGTTAGATCTAATGTTAAAAACTAAAACATAAAATAAAAATCAAGATTAATTTTCACTCCCTGACAGCGGCGCCAAAAACTTGATGTGTCGTTATGTGGTGTATATTTTATGATTCACGTTTTAAATTTATATTTTACCGACTAAACAAAAACAACACTTTAACGGGTAGTGTACCCGATCGGTAGTAGTTTCGTGGTAGGTAGAGTGTCGACCACTTGAAGCGATGTTAAATCTATCAATTTATTAATATCTTGGTTGTTTAATCTATGTTATTTTATTTATTTCTAAAACCTATGTCAGTCCTAATTTTAATTCTAACAGGTAAAAAGGGGGTTTCAGCCTGAGAGACTGGCACAGTTTGGTTGGTGACTACAATCAATTTAAGGCACTTTAACCCACGCAAGCAAATTAACAGAAGATAAAAGAGCGGTCGAGCCAAATATAAGATAATCATATTAACCATTTTTATCCGATTTGAAGGTTGGTTTGTTATATTAAGTGCAGATGTTTTCTTCTTCTCGATGGCATATCCATTTTTAGACTTAGGCGTTACCTCCATCCTAAGCCCTAGACCATTGATTTTTGTCACAATTAAAGTATCCACATAAAGCATCCTTATTTGCTGATTATAATCTATCTTAGGGATTAAAGCAATGGTGATCTTGTTAAACCTAGCTCATAGTAGAGTTACCACTTACGTTGCTTAACAGAAATTTATAACGCTTAGTAGTCCACTTTGTTCCAATTATCAATGAAATCAGAACGTTATTTGTTGGAAATTATCTAGGTTACCTCGCTAGTCAACTTGTCACTAACCATAAGGCAATTGTCCGATTAAACTAGTTTTATGCTAGAAGCGTATCATTAACACGGATTTAGAAAGGCAATATTTGTGATTCCTATGATTCTCGATGTATAAAATTTACTATATAGAGAGTCATTCCCAGACTCTTGATCTACTTCGTCCGTATCACTCAGATCCAGTTGACTGATATGGCCGCTACAAAAGCACGTAACCAAGTATAAATTTGATAAACATTAATACAACGCATTAACGATAAATAAGATTCGAGATAATTCAGTCTTTGTAATAATGGCTAATACCCGAAGGGTTTAGCTTCAAACATCATAATAAATACAAAAGCAATTATTTAGCCAAGGTAAACTAACCGAGTTAATGAATGATACCAAAAACTAAACGATTACTAAAGTATATGGAATTACACGTTGTCTCCTATGGAATTAATAGCGTTGCTCGACCTCTTCTGCTCTTTTTCTCCTCTGAAAATCGACTTTTATGGTTTAGGTATCAAGAATATGATTTAGCACACTTAAAACTCATTTTTGAGTTTTCTATTTATACTGTCTGGAAGTCGGTTCGATACGGCGTATCCAAGGGGTTGGATACGACGTATTAGGGGTTTCTTGATGTAGGGACCATGTTTTATATCTTCCAGAATCTTCACATACTAAATCTTTAATATGGCGTATTGGTCTTCTTTGGATACGACGTATTGAGCTTGTTTCCTTCGTGGTCTTTGGTGAGTGCAGGCACGGATATGCCGTATCTTCCTTGATGGATACGGCGTATTGGCAGTCAAAATCATTAATCTTCAAAATATCTTCGTTTAAGCTCCAGAATGCACGCCTTTTGCTAATATTCACCAAGTACTCCATAATTACTGCAATTCTCAAATATAAACGATTAAGTAACAATTCTTTGCAATAACTATACAAAACGGGTTAATAACATGGGATAAATGATGCTATAAAATAGACGTTATTTGATGTCATCAAATATCCCCCCACTTGAATCCTACTTGTCCTCAAGTAGCCTTTAGAAGTTTATAAAAATGTATCCCTAAGGATATTTTCTGTTAAAGCATTTATTTGATCTATTACAAGTACACCACCAAACACCTCACAATTAAATACAATAATTATGTAAGTGACTTCTCCCTTGGATCTTCTAATGAAATGCTTCAAACCTTGAGGGTTTGGTTCACCCCTTAGAACTGTGTGTATAGTATTGGAAGTGAGTGATGCTGAATGAGCTGGAGGAGGGCTCTGTTTATAGGCTTTAAAATGTTTACGGCGTAACCCTTGTGGGATGTTACGCCGTAATCTGGCTACGTAAGCTTCCAATCTTCTAGGCATAAAATGCTGTTATAGCGTAACCTTCTCGCATATGTTACGCCGTAATGCTGACTCAGATAAATCATCTCTTGTAAATTTGAATGTTGTGGCGTAAAGTAGGAGAGGCTCTACGCCGTAAAGAGTGTGATGACTCATTTCTTCATTGGAGTATGTTACGGCATAATCCTTCGGGGATGTTACGCCGTAAACTGCCTTGGACTCTCCACTTTAGTGCATTCCATGTCCAAATCCCTTATCTTTTGCCAAATAGCTCACTTGGTCCCTGAAAACTAATAACAAACAATTAAGTAACATTTTTAGGCATTTATAACATGTTTAGAAGCATTTTCAAAGGGATTTTGATATTAAAATATATTAACTATTTGATGTTATCAAAAGTCAAGGATTGACATATTATGGGGATGTTTTCAACAGAGAAAATGTCGATTATCCTTAATTGATTTGGGAAGACTTTGCTTACCAGATTAATCACAGGAAAGAAAAGTGATCAAGACATGAGAACATGCCATATCCCCGATTCACCAAAATCATCATCAACCACTTTTTGAAACAACACAGGCCTCTCACCAACCTCAATTACAAGCACTATCATACAATCAAAGATGATGGTATTGTAAGCCAATTAAAGTTTGTCAGAATAGGTGAAGACTATCAGGAATATGGACATCCCATTCCTGATGTGATGCTGACTAATACAATCAAGCATTCAGAATCATATCAGATGTTCATCAAGTATTTAACAAATCAGATCCCACCCAAGAAAAGCAGAGGCAAAGGTTCAAAAGGAAAGGAGACTGTTGAGGAGTCTCAGGAAACTGTTGATGTATCCGAAGAGTCTGAAACTGAACCTGAACCAGCTAAGAAGAAAACTGCTAGCAGAAGATTCAAGAAGAAAGTCACACCGTCAGCTAATGACAATATTATCTCTGATGATCCTGATGCCGCCTTGGAATTAGCTAAGTCTATCAGTCAAACTGAAGCTGAAGAAGCAGAAGAAGCAAGGAAAGTCCATGCTACACATGCAAGGATCATGCCTGAATATTTCCCTGAATTTGCTAAGAAGAAGTCTAGCGGCAAAAGTTCTAAGAGTGTCGTCATTCAAGACACTTCGAGTGCTCCTACATCAAAACCCGTCACTTCAAAGACAAAGCTTAAAGGTGCTTCATCTCTTACTCTTGCTGAACAAGAAGCTGCAGACATTATGCAAACTCTAAAGGAAAGTAAGAAGACTAGCAGAAGACAACCAGGTACTAGAGGCTCAAATGAAGGAACTGGTAGTGAACCAGGGGTTCCTGATGAGTCCACAGTCGGCTCTACTACCCCAAGTGAAGGAACTGGTGTTAAACCAGGGGTTCCTGATGAGGATAAGGACATTACTGAAGAGAAGGTCATTCTTGAATAGGGAGATAAACAAGACAATGAACATTCTGATAATGATAATGATGATGTTGAGATGGATGAAAAGGATGGTGATACTGATGATGAAGGCGATGATCGTGTCAGTAATACATAAGATGCTGATGATGAAGATGTTGAAACTGAATCCGATGAGGATGATATTTATAAGTACAAGATTCATGTGCGCAAGGATGAGGATGAAGAAATGAAAGATTCTAAGATTAAAGGTTCTGATAAAGGTGATGAAGAGATTATTGATGCAGCAAAGGAAGAAGCTGAAAAGACGTCAGAAGCAAAGGATGATACCAAGAAAATCGAGCTCCCTCCATCAAGCTCAAGCTTATCTGTATCTTCAGGTTTTGGTGATCAATTCCTTAAAATTTCTTCTGATTCTTCCTTAGTTAGTACTGTTAAGGATTCTGCAGATGCAGATGTTAGTTCTTTGCTGGATATTCCCATCCAACATGAAACTCCCCAGATCCAGTCTCCATCAGTGCAGAAGATTCTCGTATCAGTGATTCTAGAGACAACAAATCTTCCACCTATACCAGAGATTGTCACTGAAACTCCAGTTAAAACTACTGACCCCTCACCTTAAGTACACCTATCATCTCAACCATACAACAAACAACAACACCAATTCCCACACCAAAAATCACAACTAATGCTCCAACCATCACTATTGTTGTTCCTAAATCCAATGCACTCACTGCTGTTGAATTAAGAGTTGCAAAATTAGAAAAATATGTGTTTGAACTGAAAACTGGTGATCATTCTTCTGTAGCTCTTGCTGTTCTCCAGTCCTATGTTCCAACAGTTGTTGATAGTTATCTTGATACCAAAGTCAGAGATGTATTTCAAAAGGAACTGCAGAAACACACGGCATATCCCATTCATAAATATTCTCTACAACATCTTCATGAATTAACCAAGAAACCGACACCAACAACTGAACCAGAATTTGAGAAAAGTCCTTCAGAGATTCTAAAGATTAAGAAGGAATAAGCTGAGAGTCAAAAGAACCCACAGTTCACCATCAAGTCTACTGACAAGGCGACTCTTGAAGAATATGATCTAAAAAGCACTCTCTATCAATCTATGCATACTAACAAGTCTTTTAATAGAAATCTTGCCAATCATCGGTTGTATCATGCACTCATGGAAGCGTTGATTGAAGATGAAAACGCAATGGATAAGGGAGTAGCTGACACAGTGAAAGACCACAAAAGAAAGCATGATGATGATGAAGACGATGATGATGAAGACCCTCCAACTGGACCAAACCAGGGTAAGAAGACCAAGAGGAGAAGAACTAAAGAGTCTAAATCTTCAAAGAAGCCATCCTTCACCAAGGAAACCCTAAAAGGTAAAACTTCGACTAAAGGCTCTAAAACTGGTAAGTCTGCTTCGGCAAAGGAACTAGTTGAAGAACCTATTGTTGAGGTGATTATGGATGATGCTGGTGATGATCTGGCTCATGATGATGATCAACCACAAGCTGCTTCTAAACCTAAGCTTCAAGACTCTAAATCAAAATTGGTTCAGGCAAAACCTACAAGGCACTACTCCTGATACTGAATGATAAGCGCCACTCCACGTATGTACTGATAACTCGGCACATCCTTGGTTTAATCAAATGGCATCTGCTTCAAAGGATCCTCTAACATTTAACAATCTCATGGCCACTCATATTGACTTCTTCAAGTACGCGTTGAATCACTCAAGATATATTGTTAGGACCTGCCTTCAATCTGTTAAAAGGCACGTCCTCTAGCAGTATCGAGCTTGAGTACAACTTCCAAGAGTGCTTCAATGCTTTAACAGACAAGCTTGATTGGAATAATCCAGAAGTAGATCGTTACCCGTTTGATCTTTCCAAGCCTTTTCCTTTACAAGGAACCCCAGGTCATCGAACCATTACTGCTGATTGATTCTTAAACAATGATCTGGAATATTTGAAGACTTTTGATCCAGAGGTAACATACACCACATCCATTACGAAGACAAATGTTGCTCGGAATGAGATCGAAGGAATTGAATACATGGTCCCTATACTTTGGAGTACCATAAATCATGCGTATGACAAGATGCATTAATGGGAATCAAGCACTGGGTTGAAAGACGCAAACTGTGGTACCAATCTCAGGTAAATAAATTTTACAAACAAAATGTTTACTCTACTAAGGCGATTCTTGGTGTAAAGAGTGTAAGTGCAAATAAATTGCACGGATATGGTCACTTAGAAGAGATTGTGGTGAAAAGATCTGATCAACAACTTTATAAGTTCAAAGAAGGTGACTTTGTTGATCTACACCTGAACGACATTGAAGATATGCTTCTTCTTGCTGTTCAACACAAGCTATTCCACTCGACGGAGGGAGGGGGAACGTTATTGTTGGACTTTATGTGGCCCTTCGTATGTTCACAAGAAGTCTAATCCTCAGGACGTGTTGAGATCTCTACCGCTTAGTGTAGAGAGTTACCAGAAGAAGCTTATCATCACCAAACCTCAGAAGACCTTTCCCGAGATTGAATTCAAAGAACCCTACACTCCATCATACGATCCACCAGGAATTGTTTATGAAGACCTGAACAAACAGAAAAGAGTTTTGTGAGCTGATGAGCTGTAAAAGTTCTCGGATGGCACTCTCAAGTCTGTTCGTGACGAGATTCATCACAGAGTACTCGACTTTCGTCTGGATTACAACACGAAGATGCCAAAGAGAAAGTGGATGACTGTTTATAACAACCCAAGAATTTTCATCAACTTATTTTACTATGATCACAATTATACAGGGAAATTTTTTGCTTTATTTACATTACTTACATTCGTCAATTATCTCATAAAGAAAGGGAAACTTGCATAACTAAGTAGACAAGTCTCCGTAAACCTTTCTATGGCAATCCTGTCTTCATAGATGTCAAGCAAACATCAAAATTTGTCAAGTCAATAGCATATATCCTTAGTACAAAGCTACTTAGTCCTCTAATGTACCATTCGCCAAAGACATTATGTCCAAAACGGGATTTAAACCGTTATCGGATGCCTCTAAACCCTAATTCCATGAAGGATTAACATCTAAAGTGAATGCACAAGCTACTAAAGCATATGTACAAGCAATATAACATCTCATTTGAAATATAAAATCTCTTCAAGTCAATAGTACTGTCTCTAAAAGCTCAATGTACAAGTCCATTAAGTATGACATCTAATAAATAACCTGTTTTACTCCGTTCATTCCCCCCCCCCAATTTCTCATCACCACTTATTGTACAAGCTACTATACTCATTCTACATATGTGTAAACCCTATTATTCTATTCATATGCCTTCACACACAATATTTAACTCAAAACCCTAATTCAAAACCTAAACCTAAAAAACCAAGCTAGATTATAAACCATGACACTCGTTTCTTCATTTTTATCCTTTGTAACAAACCAACTCTATAATAAGTGTTTACTAACTTAATTATAACATTATCAATCTTTTTCAAACTTCAATTCCATCACATCTCAATCATTCACTTCAATTACACAAGAATAAATCCAGGTAACCCTATTGTACCTAATTGTGATTTGACCCTGGTTACTCATTTTCTAGACCATATCTATCTCAAGGAAGAAACCATGAGGCATTGTAAAACCTAAAAAATGTGTTTATAACCTTTATCATCATGAACTAGCAAGGGCTTGCCATCCTCAATAGACGGAGAATTTACAAAGCTGGCAAAATACCCTAAAAAGCCTTTATGAACCCTAATTCCAAGCTACGACTTTTTCTTTCAATTTCAAACCCATTTTAACTAAAATCCAACGAGCAAACTTCATGGAGAAGACTTTATTTAAGCTCTAGGATCTATATGCATCGATTCCTAATTGCATTGCGTATGCAAAATCTATAACATTTAAAGTCAGAAAACCAGGATATCGGCCCTAATCACACCCGTTGACCTCATTTCTTCAATTCTAATCCGTTTAACCAAACCAATTGCTAAATATTTGTTAATCCTTTATATAAGACCTTGGCTACATGTTATTAACTATCCATAATACAAGTACACATGAAATAAAAAGCTTGAAACTTGTGAAACCTAGTCGAACCCCAAAACAGCCCGAACCCCTTCACCATCAATTTTGACCCATTTTAAACCATTCCAAGTGCAAAATTCTTATGTGAACCTATTCTAGAATCCCTCAAGCAGCTTACCCACCTGCTCTTACCTTCACATGGCCAAAATCAAAGCCACATCACCTTCTTCTAGATCAAAACAGCCGCAGCAAGCACATGGGCATTCCAACACCTTCTAGTTAGTTTCTAGCATGCATACTCATCACCATAGCATCCCACCTCTTGATCTAGCTATTCCAAGTTGATCCCAAGATCAGTCACTAAAGCTCTTTCGTCACCTAAGCACTTCCTTTACTTAAATAGCGACTAAACTCTTCATTTTTCTTCATCACCCACCTTCCTTCCACTATACCTTTACAAATAGGGGGAATCAATACTTTGCTCTAATAGAGATCCTTAAGAGATCTTAAGAAGCTTAGTACAGAAAGGAAGCAAAAGAAAAGAACACCTACAGAAACGAAGCCCCCGGGAGTCGTTATTCTGGCGTACGAAGCTAAAAGTTCCGATTTCGACCCGTTTCTAAGCTATACTCAAACCCAGGTTTTGAATGTTCTACTTCTACTAATACACCCTTATAATGTTCATATGATCCTAAATATACTCTTGTTAAACTTTCCTAACTCAATTCATGCTCATTTTCCGTTTTGATCCAAAACCATACACCCGAAACCCTAATTTTATGTTTTTCTTAAAACTAAATGTTATAATGGTTAAATGTTATTATAGCCTATCCTATCATGCTTAACTAATGTTAAAATAACAACTTTATTGATTAATGAAGGAATTTAAACTTAAAAACCACGCGTTTACATTTTGAAACCCTAATTTGACCCATTTTACTTCCTAGCTTAACGAATTGTTATTTTAAACTTGTGTTGCATTAAAACTTCATATTTTAGTTTATTATAACTTATAAATGTCTAATGAAATGTTAAAATAAGCTTGCATGGCAATTTGGACATGTTTTGTAATTATAATCCATGCAAGGGGTATATATCGTAACTTTCTGAAACTTATAACTAAAGGGGCTGAATATGTCATTTTATCAAAGTTATAACTATAGGGATCTATTATGTCACTTTTCAAAGTCCAAGGTTTACTTGGTATATCTTTCAAAGTTGAAGGACCAAAGTCGTAAAAATGCAAACTCCAAGGGCCTATTTGCAATTTTTCAAACCCCAGGGTCTAAAATGTAACATTTTGAAAAAGTATAAAAATGTATTCAAAACATTACAAGACATAACTTTAATTAACGCTTGACGTGCTTAACATTTCCAGATATTGAATAAAACGCTTAAAACCGATTATGTTCTAACCATTATATCATTCATCATCAATGTGCCTTTATAAATCAGGTCCCGGATCTCTATTGTACCACAATACTAGGGAGCTTCATATTAAGGGGTTTCATCTTGGTATTATGTTCTGACTGAGTTGTTGGGTTTACGATTTAAAGTGCCCTAGCTCCTCAAACGTTTACTGAATGACTTCTGAATTATGATGGCCCGAACGGTGATACAATAATTCCAAACTCTTCAATCAAACTCATAACTCTCTAAACCAAAGTTCCAAAGTACAATCTTCCTAAGACTTGACATATTTACTCAGTTTGCGTCACGTGGCTGTTTACTATCAT
Organism: Tanacetum coccineum; assembly: GCA_026074375.1. Lineage (NCBI taxonomy): Eukaryota > Viridiplantae > Streptophyta > Magnoliopsida > Asterales > Asteraceae > Tanacetum > Tanacetum coccineum. Next base: position 47,953 of record BQNB010001338.1, on the reverse strand, counting down.
TTTGCTATATCAACCTTTCCCATTAAGATTGTGATAAGGTCATTCGCTTTCATTTTGGAATATTTATTGCATCTACCTATCAGGTGAAGTTCATAACCTTGCCTTTACTTATTTACATGTTTTATAAACCCGCAAGGGGTATACATGCTTGTTACAAACTCTTTTATATACTCATAACAATGTGATTACTTTTCTAAGACTTAGTGAGTTCATAACCTCACATTCTTTATAAACCCGTAATACCTGCTGTAAACCATGAATGCAAGTTTTTTTCTAAACTATATGCTATCCTGATATATTATTGCCTAAGTACATATATAGTTGGGTAATATCTCCCAATATCTCTTTAATATCTATTTAGGTAATATCTCCCAATATCTCTTTAATATCTCTTTGGGTAATATACCCTAATATCTCTTTAATATCTCTTTGGGTAATATCCCCCAATATCTCTTTAATATCTCTTTATGTGATTCATGAGTTTAAGGTAATAATATTGTTCTCCACGATAATACTGTTCTCCATGATAGTAATGTTCTCTATGATAATTATCCTGCAATATCTAACCAATCAATTTCCTATAAGATAACTTGGTATTCAACTATTACATATTAATACCTATGAATTTCACAATCAACCTTTGTGTAGACCCATCTTTATTATTGCATGTTTATCCATAGGTGATTGAGCCAACACTAAGGAGAGCATTGAGTGACATGGACTTATGATGGCTAAAACTTGTTATCATCACATTGTATGTAACTAGATTTATAGTACCTGCCTTTGTAAAACTCTGATTTTAAATGAATGATACGTATTCTTTGAACACTCTCTTTTGATCGTTTTCTATGATCTATGAAGTTGTTTCCCACCATGAATAATACCACCCAGATTAGCTCTGTGCTAGCTATATTTAAAAAAAATAGTGGTGTTACAGATGGTAACAAGCCCCATGGGTTTATAGAGAACAAGGTCAAAACCTTAACTATAACCACATTTCTTTTTCTAGCCATCCAGGTCCTACGTGCCACTACTTTTCCTGAATTGCGAAGATGCCACTACTTTTCCGAATAATAATACATAACTACTGATATATTATATAAATAACTTATGTTATTTACTACTAGGTTGTTACAGTCATGTCTTCATTCCCTCATTCTACAATCGTCCCATTTGATTATGATACTGAGGATGCTTTTTCCTCCATGAACATTCTGAACTATTTCCCAGCCTCACCGAGAAACATTTCTCCTAACTCTTCAGACGATTTCACTAAAGTATCTTTTTGTACATAACAATTCTTCCCCACCTTTACATGATGATCCGTATGTACAAACATATGATGCCATTCCACCACCCTAAGTTATTATTGCTCTACCAACTATTGTACCTCCACCAATGTTTGATCCTCAAAATTTCTATCCTCCTAAGAATATTTCATCACCTAAAGACACTGAGACTCCTAAAGAATCAACCACTCAAGTATCTTTATCTTCATCAATGGAATCTTCATCACCAATTAGGTCAACTACATCACCACTAGACTATCTCTTTGATAAGTTTATCTTCGCAGAGTTAGATAATTCGTTATGGATCATATTACGGACACTGGGAAATGAACCAATCCTTGAGAAACCCGAGGAGTCAAAAACATGTTATAATAATCATTAAGGATAATCAGATTCATTATTAAAGAGTCTTCTAAACAAGATCCAAGAACTCAAGGAAAAACCACCATATGAGATCTATGTCGTTTTCAGCTTTCCACTAGATGTATGAATAAAGACACTTGTCAAATTTTACTATGTAAATTATATAGACAAGTTATTTATACAAGTAGTAATTCCGTTATATCTTGTTGTTTATTCTATATTTTGTAGTATGATACTCACATCTTTCTCCAAGATTACTATAATTCTCTTACCATCCAAAACCTTTGTATCTAGAAACACTAAGATTCCTATAGAAACACTTATTCCATTATTTCCGTATCTATCTCCCGAAGTCTTAAATTCAAAATTTTTCTTCAATGTCAAAAAATGATCACAAGTCTCTTTACTTTGATACCTTAACTGGTGATATAACAATATCATTTTATGGATTCTCATTCTGTTTGTTTGCTTAAGTTGATTAAGAATGCCTCCCAAAAGGTCAGCAACACTGCAACAGCCAGCTATTACCAGATGCTATCCCGGCACTGATGCTGGTATTGCGAGCAGCCCTGTGAGAGCACAAGCAGCTTCCATAGAAAATATCCGATAATTCCATTAGAAACACTGGGACCCAAGAGAAATTCTGTAGCAAAAAGAGGAACTACAAAGAATTCATAACTTTCAACCTTTCCTACTTCAAGGCACGGAAGGAGCTGTTTGACCTCATCCGCTGGAATGAACGTACAGAATCGGTTTGTTTTTTCTCGTGCAAGTATGTCCGAGGACGGACAGATTGATCATTTTGCTACTGTACTTAACCAATGAATGCCTCCTGTCTTGGTGGAATGCAACGCCTAACAACTAACAGCACTACACACAGTAAGCATCGAAATAGAACAAGCCAAAAGGATCACATGGAACTAGAATTAAAAGATCATGACCAATAATTATTGCCCCGAAACTGAAGTCAAGAAAATGGAAGACAAATTTTACAACTTGGTTGTAAAAGGAAATGAACTCAAGACTTACGTTAGAAGATTTCAGGAATTAGCAGTCTTATGTCCAAACATTATGCCAAATTCTGAGAAACTTATGGAAGCTTTCATGAGATTGACCCCAAAGCATCGAAGGAAATGTTACTACTTCAAAACCTCAGACTTTGGAGGAAGCCACCAACATAGCTCACAGACTAATGGATCAAATAATAAAGCATGATTTTATGCAAGAAACCAATAATCATAAACGAAAATTTGAAGACAGAAGAAACACCATCGCAACAATCGCAACAACGACAACTATCAAAATAACCACAACAATCACAACCATAACAATGATTACCTCCACCAGCAGAATAGAAGACAAGAAACTCTTAGGACTTTATCCTCTATATACATACCAAAAAAGATACCCATGGATATCCTTTCCTCCGCTTGTGTACAAAGATGCACCCTGCATCACACAGGAGTTTGCATTGTCAGGTGTCGGACTTGCAACGAAGTAGGTCATCTGACCAGAAACTATAGAGACAAAAGATCAACCGCTAAAAACAACTCTTGAGGATACTCAGGTTCACCACCAGTTACATATGAAGGATCATCTAAAACCCACTTCATAAAACCAAACACCAAGCTACAATACTTGTCATTCATTATCTTATCTAGAATCCTACCCTAAGACACGTAGCATAAGTATCAACACTCTTAGAGTTTCGGTGATGTAAGATATGTAAATTTATCTATGAAATAATAAAGGGATTATTTCATTTTATCTTGTTATTTGGTAATATCAAAACTCGACGTCATTTATCAATTCCATTATGTTCAACTCTGAATACTCCCCTCATACCTTTGAAACACTTATTATCATTGAAATACGATAAAAATAGGCATCATTGTAACTAATATCTCGTTATTCTTCTCATTATCTTTTATGATTTTGAAAAATCATCTCCTACACATTACCATTTTGATATCATGTTTTTATGCTTAGGTAAGACGATTTATGATCATCTTATTAAAATGAATTAGGACGCTTCTTCATTTGTATAAGAAATTATAAATCATTGAACTATGAATTTATAAATTCTCAGTCTACAAAGGATTGGAAAAAACGCTTCTTTTTGCAAGTATAAATTATAATAAGTAGGTCCTTAAGTATATAGCAAAACGTACAAACTATTCTTTCAATCTGTTTGTATAAATAATTCTTTTCTCACTGTAACCATTATCATAATTACCTTCATCCACTGTGCATGTTGTATCCCACCGTGATTTAGCAACTCTCTTACAAATTCATAATCATTCCTTGTCATCTCTCTGACATTCACCTAAATCTCAGGACGAGATTTCTATAAGGGGTGGAGACTATAACAACCCATAATTTTCATCAAATACAAAATCAACCTAATTCACTAGATCACATTTAACGGGAAATTTTTGCTTTATACATTACTTGCATTGCTAATATCTTCAATAGCAATGTACTTCTGCATAACAAAGGTAGACGAGGCTCACAGCAACCTATCATGGCCAATCCTAACTACATATGTCAAGCAAACATCATAATATGTCAAGTCAATATCATCATATCCTTATTACAAAGTACATTATTCCTATAATGTACCATTCGCAACGTTATATCAAAATGGGCTTTAAACCGTTATCGTATACCTCTAAACCCTAAATTCCATGAAGGACTGATATTTAAAGTGAATGTACAAGCTACTAAAGTATATTGAAAAGTAATATAACATCTCATATGAATATACATTCTCTCCAAAGAAAGGTACAAGTCTCTAATACATAATGTACAAGTCATTAATGAACGATATCCAAAATAGCCGTTTTACCTCCGTTTTCATTATAGTTTCTTCACCACCACTTATGTACAAGCTACTACACTCAATATAAAATGTGTAAACCCTAATTATTCTACTCATAAGCATTCATACATATTTTTACACTCAAAAACCTAATTCAAAACCTTAAACCCTAAAAACGAGCTAGTTTCTAAACCATGACCCGTTTCTTCGTTTTTATCTATTTTAAACTCAAAATAACTCTCAAATAAGTTGTAATAACATTAATTATAACATTATCAATCACATTCCATCATCATTTCACCATATTAACAACAATGTACAAGAAATAAGACTAGAAAACCCTAATTGTGCCCTAATTGTAACTTTGGACCCGTTTACTCATTTTCACCCATTTTAAACCCGAACCACCAATCAAATCTTGTTAATAACCCTTATTACAAACCTTGTAATCATTAATCCATGCTTATAACACAAATTTACACGAAATCCAAGCTCAAAAACTCAATCCGAGCCCTAACCCACTTTACTTGAACCCGCGGCATATTTCATTCATTTTTGACCCATTTTTACCCAAACCACTTACCAACTCTTGATTATAATCCTTAATATATGTCATAGGATCAGTAACTAATCATTTCTAACCAAGGACACACGAATTATAAGCTTGAAAACTTAAGAAAACCCTAACCGAACCATTACATGACCCGCGACCCATTTCCTTCAAAAATTGACCCATTTAACATCCACCCATGTGCAAGCACCTCCATAAACAACTTTTAGAGAATCGTAAGCTGCTTACCCACCTGCTTTTACAATTCCATGGTCAAAATTAAAGCTACATGATGGCCTTGTTGGCTCTCTTCAGCTGCGGCCACTCTTAACCCCAAAACACTTCCACCACTTCAATCTACTATCCTAGACCCTCATACTCACACCATATCTTCAACACATCATCTACTAGCTTGTTCAAGTGTCTAAGAATAGAACCAAAGCTTCCTTAGTCATCTATGCTTCATTTGACTATAAATAGAGGTTTCCATGCTTCATTACAACTCGCACCCTAAGCTATAACTCAAACATAGGTTCTATCATCTTCATACCTACTGCTACACCCTTATAATGTTCATATGATCCTAAATAAACTCTTGTTAAAGTTTCATAACTTAATTCATGCTCATTTTCCATTTTGATCCAAAACCGTACACCCGAAACCCTAATTTTATGTTTTTCTTAAAACTAAATGTTATAATGGTTAAATGGTTAGTGTTATAATCCATCCTAACATGCTTAACTAATGTTAATATAACAACATTTATTGATATTGAAGGAATTTGAATTACAAACCTACGACGTTTTTTGTTTACAAACCCCTAAAGACGACCACGACTTTTAAAGTCATAACATTATACGAATCAATATATTTAAAATCTTTCAGTATGTTAAACTCATATTTTTGCTTATATTAATAATCTATAACCTGTAAATATCTTTTGGAATGTTAAAAATAAGCTTGCATGGAAATTTGGACATGTTTTGTAAATATTATTATGCAAGGGGTATATATTGTAACTTTATGAAATTAATAATTAGAAGGGCTGAAAATGTCATTTTATCAAAGTTATAACTATAAGGGTCTTTTATGTCACTTTCCAAAGTACAAGGTTTACTTTGTATATCTTTTAAACTTGAAGGACCAAACTCGTAAAAGTATAAACTCCAAGGGTATATTTTGCCATTTTTCATTCTCAATGGTCTAAAATGTAACATTTTGAAAAAGTATAAAAATGTATTCAAAACATTACAAGACATAACTTTAATTAATGCTTGACGTGCTTAACATTTCCAGATATTAAATAAAACGCTTAAAACCGATTATGTTCTAACCATTATATCATTCATCATCAATGTGCCTTTATAAATCAGGTCCCAGATCTCTATTGTACCACAATACTAGGGAGCTTCATATTAAGGGTTTCATCTTGGTATTATGTTCTGACTGAGTTGTTGGATTTACGATTTAAAGTGCCCTAGCCCTCAACGTTTTACTGAAGCACTTTCTTAATCTATGATGGCCTGAACCGTGATACAATCATTCCAAACTCTCAATCAAACTCATAACTCCTCTTCTGAACCAAAGTTATAAAGCTACATTCTCTCCTCAGTACTTGACAAATATTTACTCAGGTTTGCGTGAAGCAGTGGCTGTTTACTATCATTTTTGCTATATCAACCTTTCCCATTATAGAATGTGATAAATTTCGTACCGCTTTCATTTGGCATTTTTATTGCATCTTAACCTAATAGGTAACAAGTTCATAACCTTGCCTTTACTTATTTACATGTTTTATAAACCCGCAATGGGGATACATGCTTGTTACAAACTTTTTTATATACTCATAACAATGTGATTACTTTTCGAAGACTTAATAAGTTCATAACCTCACATACTTTATAAACCCGTGATACCTGCTGTAAACCATGAATGCAAGTTTTTTTCTAAACTATATGCATTCCTGATATATTATTGCCTAAGTACATATCTATTTGGGTAATATCTCCCAATATCTCCTTAAAATCTATTTGGGTAATATCTCCTAATATCTCTTTAATATCTCTTTGGGTAATATCCCCCAATAACTCTTTAATATCTCTTTGGGTAATATCCCCCAATATCTCTTTAATATCTCTTTAAGTGATTCATGAGTTTAAGGTAATAATATTGTTCTCCATGATAATACTGTTCTCCATGATAGTAATGTTCTCTATGATAATTATCCCTACAATACCAATATTTCCATTATGATAACTTGTATTCAACTATTACATATTAAACCTATGAATTTCACCCAACCTTTGTGTTGACCCTTCTTTTTATGCATGTTTATCCCAGGTGATTGAGCAACTTATGGCATGGAGTGCATAGACTTGAAGAGGGCTAAAACTTGTTATCAGTCACATTGTATGTAACTAGATTTTGGGACATGCCTTTGTAAAACTCTGATTTTAAATGAATGATAATGTATCTTTTGAACAACGTCTCTTTTGAGTCATTTTCTAGGATTATGATTGTTGTTTCCATGAAGTAATACCCCAGATTAGCTTCCACTGCTATATTTTAAAAAAAATGGGGCTGTTACTGATTGGTATCATCGCCATGGTTATAGAGAACAAGGCAAAACCATAACTATAACCATAAGAATAAACCACATTTCTTTTCTAAGCCAACAAGGTCCTCAGTGCCACTACTTTCCCCTGAATTGCGAAGATGCCACTACTTTTCCAAATAATAATACATAACTACTATACTATTATATAAATAACTTATGTTATTTACTACTAGGTTGTTACAGTCATGTCTTCATACCCTCATCAACTATCGTCCTAATTGATTAAGATAACTGAGATGCTATTTTCTACAGATGACATTATAAACTATTTCCCAGCCTCACCGGGAAACATTTCTCCTAACTCTTTAGACGATTTCACTAAGTATCTTTTGGACATACTATTCTTCCCACCTTTACATGATGATCCGTATGTACAAACATATGATGCCATTCCACCACCCCAAGTTATTATTACTCTATCTACCTAACCAACTATCTGTACTCCACCCCACTAGTTTGATTCTCAAAATTTCTATCCTCCCAAGAATATTTCATCACCTAAAGACACTTAACTAATTAAAGACCGAAGCTCCATCGTAGAGTGACCGAACTTCCTTGTTCGACTCAATAAATTGAGGCTAACACTATAACAACCCAAGAATTTTCATCAAATGCAAAACCTATTTTACTATGATCACAATTATAAGGGGAAATTTTTCGCTTTATTACATTACTTGCATTGTCAATATCTCATTATGCAAGGTAACTTGCATAACTAAAGTAGACAAGCTCACGCAACCTACCTATGGCAATCATGTCTTCATATATGTCAAGCAAACATCATAACATGTCAAGTCAATATCATCATATCCTTTTTACAAAGTACATTATTCCTATAATGTACCATTCGCAACGTTATATCAAAACGGGCTTTAAACCGTTATCGTGTGCCTCTAAACCCTAACTTCATGAAAGGTTAACATCTAAAGTGAATGCACAAGCTAATAAAGCATATGTACAAGTAATATAACATCTCATTTGAAATATAAAATCTCTTTAAGTCAATGTACAAGTCCTTAAAAGCTTAATGTACAAGTCATTAAGCATGATCTCCAAAATAGCCGTTTTACATTCGTTTCAATTCTAATTTCTTCACCATCACTTGTGTACAAGCTAATACACTCAATATACAATGTGTAAACCCTAATTATTCTATTCATAAGCTTTCATACATCTTTTAACACTCAAAACCCTAATTCAAAACTCTAAACCCCAAAAACCGAGCTAGTTTCTAAACCATGACCCGTTTCTTGTTTTTTATCCATTGTAAACCCAAACCAACACTCAAATAAGTTGTAATAACTTAATTTACAACATTCTCAATCATATTAAATCATCATTTCATCATTTCAAAAAAATATACAAGAATTAAATCTAGAAAACCCTAATTCCTGTAGCAAAAAGAGGAAACTACAAAGAATTCATAAACTGTCAACCTTTCTACTTCAATGGCATGGAAGGAGCTGTTGACCTCATCCGCTGGTTTAAACGTACTGAATCGGTGTTTTCTCGTAGCAAGTGTGCCGAGGAAGACAGAGTGACATTTGCTACTGTTACTCTAACCAATGATGCTTATCTAGGTGGAATGCATACGCCCAACCTATCAAAATAGAACAAGCCAATAGATCACATGGACTGAATAAAAAGACTCTATACCAATAAGTATTTGCCCTCTGAACTGAAGTCAAGAAATGGAAGACAAATTTACAAGTTGGTGTAGTAAGAAATGATCTCAAGACTTACTTAGAAATGTCAGGAATTAGCAGTCTAAGGTCCAAACATTATGCCAAATTCTGAGAAACTTATATGAAGCCTTTCATCGGAGGATTGCCCAAAGCAATACGGAATGGAAATGTTACCACTCTTTCAAAACCTCAGACTTTTGAGGAAGCCACCCACATAGCTCACAACTAATGGTAATCAAATTATAAAGCATGAATTTGTGCAAGAAACCAAAAATCATAAACGAAATTGAAGACAGAAGAAACACCATCGACAACAACAACTACCCCAAAGTATCGCAACAACAATAACCACTCCAAACAATCGCAACAATGACAACTATCAAAATAACCACAACATCACAACCATAACAATGATTACCACCACCAGGCAAATAGAAGACAAGAAACTTTAGAGACTTATCAGCCAAAAGATACCATGGATACCTTCCCTTGTGTACAAGATGCACCCTGCATCACACAGGAGTTTGCATTGTCAGGTGTCGGACTTGCAATGAAGTAGGTCATCTGACCAGAAACTGCAGAGACAAAAGATCAACCGCTAAAAACAACTCTTGATGATACTCAGGTTCACCACCAGTTACATATGAAGGATCATCTGAAACCCACTTCATAAACCCCAAACACTAAGCTACAATCCTTGTCATTCATTATCTTATCTAGAATCCTACCCCAAGACACGTAGCATAAGTATCAACACTCTTAGAGTTTCGGTGATGTAAGATATGTAAATTTATCTATGAAATAATAAAGGGATTATTTCATTTTATCTTGTTATTTGGTAATATCAAAACTCAACGTCATTTATCAATTCCATTATGTTCAACTCTGAATACTCCCCTCATACATTTGAAACACTTATTATCATTGAAATACGATAAAAATGGGCATCATTGTAACTAATATCTCGTTATTCTTCTCATTATCTTTTATGATTTTGAAAAATCATCTCCTACACATTACCATTTCGATATAATGTTTTTATGCTTAGGTAAGACGATTTATGATCATCTTATTAAAATGAATTAGGACGCTTCTTCATTTGAATAAGAAATTATAAATCACTGAACTATGAATTTATAAATTCTCAGTTACAAGGAGTTGGACGCTTCTTTTTGTAAGTGATAAATTATAAATAAGTAGGCTTAAGTATATAGCATACGTACAAAAAAGTTTCTTTCAATCTGTTTGTACAAATAATTCCTTTTCTTTACTTAACCATTATCATTATTACCTTCATCATCTGTTCATTTGTATCCCACCTGATTAGCAACTCTCTTACAAATTCATAATCATTCCTTGTCATCTCTCTGACATTCAACTAAATCTCGGGATGAGATTTCTATAAGGGGTGGAGACTATAACAACCCATAATTTTCATCAAATACAAAATCAACCTATTTAACTATGATCACAATTGTACGGGGAAATTTTTCGCTTTATTACATTACTTGCATTGCCAATATCTCAATATGCAATGTAACTTGCATAACTAAAGTAGACGAGCTCACGCAACCTATCTATGGCCATCATATCTACATATATGTCAAGCAAACATCATAATATGTCAAGTCAATATCATCATATCCTTATTACAAAGTACATTATTCCTATAATGTACCATTCACAACGTTATATCAAAACAGGCTTTAAACCGATATCGTATACCTCTAAAACCCTAATTTCATGAAGGATAAATATCTAAAGTGAATGCACAAGCTACTAAAGCATATTTACAAGTAATATAACATCTCATTTGAAATATAAAATCCCTTCAAATCAAAGTACAAGTCATTAAAAGCACAACATACAAGTCATTAAGCATGATCTCTAAAATAGCCGTTCTACCTCCGTTTTCATTCTAATTTCTTCACCACCACTTTTGTTCAAGCTGCTACACTTAATACACAATGTGTAAACCCTAATTATTCTATTCATAAGCTTTCATACCTCTTTTTACACTCAAAACCCTAATTCAAAACCCTAAACCCTAAAACCGAGCTAGTTTCTAAACTGTGACCCGTTTCTTCGTTTTTATCCATTTTAAACCTCAACCAACACTCAAATAAGTTGTAATAACTTAATTTACAACATTTTCAATCATATTCAATCATCATTTCATCATTTCAACAACAATATACAAGAATTAAATCTAGAAAACCCTAATTGAACCCTAATTTAATTTTGACCCGTTTGCTCGTTTTCACCCATTTTAAAGCTTTTCTTTGCAAACAAGCACCTCCATGACACACCTCCTTCATATATAACCAGCTTACAAGCACCTCTATATCATATCTTAGCCACCAAGATTGGCACATGGCCGTTCTTTTTCCTTTTTCAAGCCGTGGCACACAAACACCCTTCCAACACATCCATGCTAATTTCTAGCTAATACAACTCATTCTATAGCCTCTCCTCATCACCCTATAGACCTTACACATTTACTAGATCAGATCATAAGCATTCCTTGGCCACCAAGATCATTTCAACTATAAATAGAAGCATAAACTCTTCATTTGAACTCATCCCTCACTTCCTCCTCTATAACCCTTAATAGCAACAATTCTTTGCTCTAATAAGATCTTAATAGGTATTACGAAGTCTAAAGAACAGAAGTGAAGCAAAAGAAATCAAGAAAAGAAGCCCGGGAGTCGTTATTCTAGGCGTACGAAGCTAAAAGTCCCGATTTCAACCCGTTTCTAAGCTATAAGCTCAAACCCAGGTTCTATCATCTTCATACCTGCTATGACACCCTTATAATGTTCATATGATCCTAAATAAACTCTTGTTAAAGTTTCATAACTCAATTCATGCTCATTTTCCATTTTAATCCAAAACAGTACACCTGAAACCCTAATTTTACGTTTTTCTTAAAACTAAATGTTATAATGGTTAAATGTTGTTATAATCCATCCTAACATGCTTAACTAATGTTAACATAACAACCTTATTGATTATTGAAGGAATTTGAATTAAAAACCTACACGTTTTAGTTTAAAAACCCTAAAACGACCCGTTTTGAGTCATAACTTAACGAATCGTTATTTTAAACTTTCGTTATGTAAAATCTTCATATTTTAGCTTATATTAATAAGTTATAAGAATGTTAAAAATAAGCTTGCATGGCAATTTGGACATGTTTTGTAAATATTATCCATGCAAGGGGTATATATTGTAACTTTATGAAATTAATAACTAGAAGGGCTAAAAATGTCATTTTATCAAAGTTATAACTATAAGGGTCTATTATGTCACTTTCCAAAGTACAAGGTTTACTTTGTATATCTTTTAAACTTGAAGGACCAAACTCGTAAAAGTGCAAACTCCAAGGGTATATTTTGCCATTTTTCATTCTCAAGGGTCTAAAATGTAACATTTTGAAAAAGTATAAAAATGTATTCAAAACATTACAAGACATAACTTTAATTAACGCTTGACGTGCTTAACATTTCCAGATATTGAATAAAACGCTTAAAACCGATTATGTTCTAACCATTATATCATTCATCATCAATGTGCCTTTATAAATCAGGTCCCGGATCTCTATTGTACCACAATACTAGGGAGCTTCATATTAAGGGGTTTCATCTTGGTATTACGTTCTGACTGAGTTGTTGGGTTTACGATTTAAAGTGCCCTAGCTCCTCAAACGTTTACTGAATGACTTCTGAATTATGATGGCCCGAACGGTGATACAATAATTCCAAACTCTTCAATCAAACTCATAACTCTCTGAACCAAAGTTCTAAAGTACAATCTTCCTAAGACTTGACATATTTACTCAGGTTGCGTGACGTGGCTGTTTACTATCATTTTGCTATATCAACCTTTCCCGTTAAGATTGTGATAAGGTCGTCCGCTTTCATTTTGGAATATTTATTGCATCTACCTATCAGGTGAAGTTCATAACCTCGCCTTTACTTATTTACATGTTTTATAAACCCGCGAGGGGGATACATGCTTGTTACAAACTCTTTTATATACTCATAACAATGTGATTACTTTTCAAAGACTTAATGAGTTCATAACCTCACATACTTTATAAACCCGTGATACCTGCTGTAAACCATGAATGCAAGTGTTTTCTAAACTATATGCTATCCTGATATATTATTGCCTAAGTACATATCTATTTGGGTAATATCTCCCAATATCTCCTTAATATCTACTTGGGTAATATCTCCCAATATCTCTTTAATATCTCTTTGGGTAATATCCCCCAATATCTCTTTAATATCTCTTTGGGTAATATCTCCCAATATCTCTTTAATATCTCTTATGTGATTCACACGAGTTTAAAGGTACTAATATTGTTCTCACCACGTAATACTGTTCTCCATGATAGTAAGGTTCTGTATGATAATCTATCTCCTGGCAATAACCAATATTTTCCATTATAAACTTGTATTCAACTATTACATATCAAACCAATGAATTTCACTCAACCTTTGTGTTGACCCTTCTTTTTATGCATGTTTATCCTAGGTGATTGAGCAACTTATGGCATGGAGTGGCATGGACTTGAAGATGGCTAAAACTTGTTATCATTCACATTGTATGTAACTAGATTTTAGGACCTGCCTTTGTAAAACTATGATTTTAAATGAATGATAACGTATCTTTTGAACAACGTCTCTTTTGAGTCGTTTTCTATGATTATGATTTTTGTTTCCATGAAGTAATACCCCAGATTAGCTTCCGCTGCTATATTTATAAAAATAGGGGTGTTACAGATTGGTATTAGCGCCATGGTTATAGAGAACAAGGTCAAAACCTTAACTATAACCACATTTCTTTTTCTAGCCATCCAGGTCCTACGTGCCACTACTTTTCCTGAATTGCGAAGATGCCACTACTTTTCTGAATAATAATACATAACTACTATACTATTATATAAATAACTTATGTTATTTACTACTAGGTTGTTACAGTCATGTCTTCATTCCCTCATTCTACAATCGTCCCATTTAATTATGATACTGAGGATGCTTTTTCCTCCATGAACATTCTGAACTATTTCCCAGCCTCACCGAGAAACATTTCTCCTAACTCTTCAGACGATTTCACTAAGTATCTTTTGGACATACTATTCTTCCCACCTTTACATGATGATCCGTATGTACAAACATATGATTTCCCCCCCCCCCCCCAGACCATTCCACCACCCCAAGTTATTATTGCTCTACCAACTATTGTACCTCCACCAATGTTTGATCCTCAAAATTTCTATCCTCCTAAGAATATTTCACCACCTAAAGATACTGAGACTCCTATTGAATCAACCACTTAAGTATCTTTATCTTCATCAATGGAATCTTCATCACCAATTAGGTCAACTACATCACCACCAGACTATCTCTTTGATAAGTTTATCTTCGCAGAGTTAGATAATTCATTATGGATCATATCACGGATACTCGAAAGTGAACCAATCCTTGAGAAACCCGAGGAGTCAGAAACATGTTATAATAATCATTAAGGATAATCAGATTTATCATTAAAGAGTCTTCTAAACAAGATCCAAGAACTCAAGGAAAAACCACCATAAATAGATCTAATGTCGTTTACCAGGCTTTCCACTAATTATGAAAAAGACACTTATCAAATTTTACTATGTAAATTACATAGACAAGTTATTTATACAAGTAGAAATTCCGTTATATCTCGTTATTCTGTAGTATTATACTCATATCTTTCTCCAAGATTACTATAATTCTCTTACCATCCAAAACCTTTGTATCTAGAAACACTAAGATTCCTATTGAAACACTTATTCTAATATTTCCGTATCTATCTCTTGAAGTCTTAAATAATTCAAAATTTTCTCAATGTCAAAAAATGATCACAATCACCCTTTATTGTCACTACCTTAACTGTGATAATAACTATTATCCATTTATGGATTCTCATTCTGTGTTGTCTTATGTTGACAGAATGCCTCCCAAAAGGTCATCAACATCTGCAACACCAGCTATTACCGAGGATGCTATCCGGCAACTGATTGCTGGTATTGCTGCAGCCCTGGAAGCACAAGCTGCTTCCATAGAAAATTCTGACAATTCCATTAGAAACACTGGACCCAGAGAAATTCCTGTAGCAAAAAGAGGAAACTACAAAGAATTCATAAACTGTCAACCTTTCTACTTCAATGGCACGGAAGGAGCTGTTGACCTCATCCGCTGGTTTAAACGTACTGAATCGGTGTTTTCTCGTAGCAAGTGTGCCGAGGAAGACAGAGTGACATTTGCTACTGGTACTCTAACCAATGATGCCTTATCTTGGTGGAATGCATACGCCCAACCTATCAAAATAGAACAAGCCAATAGGATCACATGGACTGAATTAAAAAGACTCTTGACCAATAAGTATTGCCCTCGAACTGAAGTCAAGAAAATGGAAGACAAATTTTACAAGTTGGTTGTATAAGGAAATGATCTCAAGACTTACGTTAGAAGATTTCAGGAATTAGCAGTCTTATGTCCAAACATTATGCCAAATTCTGAGAAACTTATGGAAGCTTTCATCGGAGGATTGCCCCAAAGCATCGAAGGAAATGTTACTACTTCAAAACCTCAGACTTTGGAGGAAGCCACCAACATAGCTCACAGACTAATGGATCAAATAATAAAGCATGATTTTGTGCAAGAAACCAATAATCATAAACGAAAATTTGAAGACAGAAGAAACACCATCGACAACAACAACTACCCCAAATATCGCAACAACAATAACCACTCCAACAATCGCAACAATGACAACTATCAAAATAACCACAAATAATTACATCCATAACAATGTTGACCAATGTCCACCAGCAAGAATAGAAGACAAGAACACTGTAGGACTTACCTGCAAAGATACCAAGATACGCATCCTTTGTGTACAAGATGCACCCTGCATCACACAGGAGTTTGCACTGTCAGGTGTCGGACTTGCAACGAAGTTGGTCATCTGACCAGAAACTGCAGAGACAAAAGATCAACCGCTGAAAAAAACTCTTAACGATACTCAAGTTCGCCACCAGTTACATATGAAGGATCATCTGAAACCCACTTCATAAACCTCAAACACCAAGCTACAATCTTTGTCATTCATTATCTTATCTAGAATCCTACCCCAAGACACGTAGCATAAGTATCAACACTCTTAGAGTTTCGGTGATGTAAGATATGTAAATTTATCTATGAAATAATAAAGGGATTATTTCATTTTATCTTGTTATTTGGTAATATCAAAACTCTATGTCATTTATCAATTCCATTATGTTCAACTCTGAATACTCCCCTCATACCTTTGAAATACTTATTATCATTGAAATACGATAAAAATGGGCATCATTGTAACTAATATCTCGTTAGTCTTCTCATTATCTTTTATGATTTTGAAAAATCATCTCCTACACATTACCATTTCGATATCATGTTTTTATGCTTAGGTAAGACGATTTATGATCATCTTATTGAAATGAATTAGGATGCTTCTTCATTTGAATAAGCAATGATAAATCACTGAACTATGAATTTATAACTTATCAGTTACAAGGAGTTGGACGCTTCTTTTTGTAAGTGATAAATTATAAATAAGTAGGCTTAAGTATATAGCATACGTACAAACAAGTTTCTTTCAATCCGTTTGTACAAATAATTCCTTTTCTTCACTTAACCATTATCATTATTACCTTCATCATCTGTTTATTTGT
The DNA here is from genome assembly GCA_026074375.1 of Tanacetum coccineum. NCBI lineage: Eukaryota > Viridiplantae > Streptophyta > Magnoliopsida > Asterales > Asteraceae > Tanacetum > Tanacetum coccineum. Next base: position 30,872 of record BQNB010001338.1, on the reverse strand, counting down.
ATCCCACCTGATTAGCAACTCTCTTACAAATTCATAATCATTCCTTGTCATCTCCCTGACATTCGACTAAATCTCAGGACGAGATTTCTATAAGGGGTGGAGACTATAACAACCCATAATTTTCATCAAATACAAAATCAACCTATTTTACTATGATCACAATTGTACGGGGAAATTTTTTGATTTATTACATTACTTGCATTGCCAATATCTCAATATGCAATGTAACTTGCATAACTAAAGTAGACGAGCTCACACAACCTATCTATGGCCATCCTATCTACATATATGTCAAGTAAACATCATAATATGTCAAGTCAATATCATCATATCCTTATTACAAAGTACATTATTCCTATAATGTACCTTTCACAACGTTATATCAAAATGGGCTTTAAACCGTTATCGTATACCTCTAAAACCCTAATTTCATAAAGGATAAATATCTAAAGTGAATGCCCAAGATACTAAAGCATATGTACAAGTAATATAACATCTCATTTGAAATATAAAATCCCTTTAAATCAAAGTACAAGTCATTAAAAGCTCAATATACAAGTCATTAAGCATGATCTCTAAAATAGCCGTTCTACCTCCGTTTTCATTCTAATTTCTTCACCACCACTTTTGTTAAAGCTAATACACTCAATACACAATGTGTAAACCCTAATTATTATATTCATAAGCTTTCATACCTCTTTTTATACTTAAAACCCTAATTCAAAACCTTAAACCTTAAACCCTAAAATCGAGCTAGTTTCTAAACTATGACCTGTTTCTTCGTTTTTATCCATTTTAAACCTCAACCAACACTCAAATAAGTTGTAATAACTTATTTTACAACCTTTTCAATCATATTAAATCATCATTTCATCATTTCAACAAAAATATACAAGAATTAAATCTAGAAAACCCTAATTGAACCCTAATTTGACTTTTGACCTGTTTGCTCATTTTCACCCATTTTAAAGCTTTTCTTTGCAAACAAGCACCTCCATGACACACCTCCTTCATCTATAACCAGCTTACAAGAACCTCTATATCATATCTTAGCCACCAAGATTGGCACATGGCCTTTCTTTTTCCTTTTTCAAGCCGTGGCACACAAACACCCTTCCAACACCTCCATGCTACTTTCTAGCTTATACAACTCATTATCTAGCCTCTCCTCATCACCCTCTAGCCCTTACACATTTCCTAGATCAGATCATAAGCATTCCTTGGCCACCAAGATCATTTCAACTATAAATAGAAGCATAAACTCTTCATTTGAACTCATCCCTCACTTCCTCCTCTATAACCCTTAATAGCAGCAATCCTTTGCTCTAAGAAGATCTTAATAGGTCTTAAGAAGTCTAAAGAACAGAAGTGAAGCAAAAGAAATCAAGAAAAGAAGCCCGGGAGTCGTTATTCTAGGCGTACGAAGCTAAAAGTCCCGATTTCGACCCGTTTCTAAGCTATAAGCTCAAACCCAGGTTCTATCATCATCATACCTACTAATACACCCTTATAATGTTCATATGATCCTAAATAAACTCTTGTTAAAGTTTCATAACTCAATTCATGCTCATTTTCCATTTTGATCCAAAACCGTACACCCGAAACCCTAATTTTACGTTTTTCTTGAAACTAAATGTTATAATGGTTAAATGTTATTATAATCCATCCTAACTTGCTTAACTAATTTTAATATAACAACTTTATTGATTATTGAAGGAATTTGAATTAAAAACCTACGCGTTTTCTTTTAAAACCCTTAAAACGACCCGTTTTGAGTCATAACTTAACGAATCGTTATTTTAAACTTTCGTTATGTAAAATCTTCATATTTTAGCTTATATTAATAAGTTATAAGAATGTTAAAAATAAGCTTGCATGGCAATTTGGACATGTTTTGTAAATATTATCCATGCAAGGGGTATATATTGTAACTTTATGAAATTAATAACTAGAAGGGCTAAAAATGTCATTTTATCAAAGTTATAACTATATCTCCTTAATCTAGAAGCTAAACTTGTAAACTTTTGTTATAATATATCCTAATAAGCTTAATTAATCTTATAATAAGTGCTTTGATAAGTCTTGAAAGAATTTGAACTTAAAACCCGCGCGTTTTCATTTTAAAACCCTAATTTGACCCGTTTTGCTTCCTAGCTTAACGAATCGTTATTTTAAACTTTTGACATGTTAAATCTTCATATTTTAGCTTATATTAATAAGTCATAACTTGTAAATATCTTTTAGAATGTTAAAAATAAGCTTGCATGGCAATTTGGACATGTTTTGTAAATATTATCCATGCAAGGGGTATATATAGTAACTTTCGGAAGATAACTACATGGGTCTAAAAAATATCATTTTATCAAAGTTATAACTACAGGGTTCTATTATGTCACTTTTCAAAGTGCAAGGTTTACTTTGTATATCTTTTAAACTTGAAGGACTAAAGTCGTAAAAGTGCAAACTCCAAGGGTATATTTTGCCATTTTTCATACTCCAGGGTATAAAATGTAACATTTTGAAAAAGTATAAAATCATGACATCACTTTAATTAACACTTGATATGCTTAACATTTCCAGATATTGAATAAAACGCTTAAAACCGATTATGTTCTAACCATTATATCATTCACCGTCAATGTGCCTTTATAAATCAGGTCTCGGATCTCTATTGTACGACAATACTTTGGAGCTTCATATTAAGAAGTTTTGTCTTGGTATTATGTTCTGACTGAGTTGTTGGGTTTACGATTTAAAGTTCCCTGGCTCCTCAAATGTTTACTGAATGACTTCTGAATTATGATGTCCCGAACGGTGATACAATAATTCCAATACTTTCAATCAAACTCAATACTCTCTAAACCAAAGTTCTAAACTACAATCTTCCTGAGATTTGAAATATTTATCAAGTTTCGTGACGTGTTGTTTACTATCATTTTGCTATATTCAACTTTCCTTAAGATTGTGATAAGGTCGTCCACTTTCATTTTGGACATAGTATTGTATTACTATCAGGTGAAGTACATAAACCTCGCCTTTGGGTGACAGTTTGGTGAGGGCTGCCACTACTAATTCTAGCTTAGAAGTAGAGCAAGACAGTGGTAACATAACTAAGACCCGGTCCAAGGCAACATCTAATGAATCTAGTTCCCTATGAACTACTTCAGGTGGTGGTCCCAGGTGCCAAGAAACCATGGGGGATACTATTGCTCAAACTAGGTTTGAGAATGTATCTAAACATTCCAATGATTTACTGCTCGCAAGAGGTAACACACTTCAAAGTGATGAGGATAGACTTAAACTTAATAAATTGATGGAACTATATACCACTTTACAAAATAGGGTTCTTGATTTGGAGAAGACAAAGACCTCTCAACATAATGAAATTGCTAGTTTGAAAAGGAGGGTCAAGAAGCTTGAAAAGAAAAATAGGTCAAGAACTCATAAGCTGAAGAGATTATACAAAGTTGGTTTGACAGCTAGGGTAGAATCCTCTAATAATCAAGAAAGTTTAGGTGAGGATGCATCCAAACAGGGGAGGATTAATGATATTTATGCAGATGAAGAAATTACCCTGGTTAGTGTTCAAAATATGGATGAAGAGATGTTTGATGTGAATGTTTTAGATGGTGAGGAAGTGTTTGTTGCAGAGCAAGAAGTTGCAGCTAATGAAAAAGATGATGATGGTGAAATTACTTTAGCTCAAGCACTTATAAAAATGAAGAGTACAAAACCCAAGGTGAAAGGGGTTGTTATACAAGATCCAGGTGAATCTACAACAATAAAATCTACACCAACAATATATTTACAACAATTACATGACAATGGTAAAGGAATATTGATAGAACCTGTGAAGCCTATTATGAAGAAAGATCTAATCAGGCTTGATGAAGAAACTGCTTTAAAGTTACAAGCTGAATTTGATGACGAAGAAAGACTTGCAAGAGAGAAAGCTAAAAAAGAAAAAGAAGCCAATATTGCCTTGATTGAAACATGGGATGATATATAGGCAAAGATTGATGTTGATTATCAATTGGCTGAAAGAATGCAAGCACAAGAACAAGAAGAGTTGTCTATTGAAGAAAAGGCTACATTATTTCAACAACTCTTAGAGAAAAGAAGAAAGCATTTTGCAGCTAAAAGATAGTTGATTACTCGTATTATTACATTAATAATATTAAAGCTTTTTGTGTAACTCACTGTTCTATTCATTTCACTGTTTCATTTATTTCATTGTTATTCTTCTTGATCATTAAAGGTTAGATTCCGCATAACCTTTGGTGAAACATCTTAACAAAGTTTCTCTCATTGTTAGTTTGGATTTATCCAAGGTGACAATAACCTTACAAGCTAAGGTATTAGATCCAAGTTTGGGAACAACAAGTGGTATCAGAGCTTATTGAGAAACTTTGATCAAAAAAGTATAACACAGTAATCTCATCACCAAATCACAAACAGAAATGGATCCATATAATCACTCAACTTCTACTTCTATAAAACTTCCAATTCTTGACACTGGAATGTTTAAACAATGGAAGTTTGGAATCTAACAGTACCTACAACATGAACACTATGCTTTATGGGAAGTCATAGAGTTTGGTGACTCCTATAAGGAAGCTATTTTGAAAACCTTTGGTGGAAATGAAGCCACCAAAAAGACAAAGAAGAATCAGTTGAAGCATCAATATGGTAACTTTAAGGCTGAAGGATCAGAGGCACTTGAACAAACCTTCAATATGTTGCAGGCTATTGTAAGTCATCTTGAGTTCATGGATGTCCCAGTTAAACAAGATGATTTAAACCAGAAGTTTTTGTCAAGTCTTGCACCAGAGTGGCTAGTATACACCATAGTTTGGAGAAACAGGGATGATCTAGACACAGTGAGTCTGGATGATGTGTATAATCATCTCAAAGTTTATGAACCAGAGGTTTAAAAGAGTGCAGGGTCAAACTCTTAAAATATAGCTTTCATTTCTTCATCAAATACCAACAGTGGAAAATATGAAGTTCCCACTGTTCAAGGAGTTTCCACTACTAGTGCTCAAACTGCTAGTGTTCAAGTTTCCACTACTAGCACTGATGTTGCAGCTGCCAGTCTTAGCTATGATACTGTTTGTGCATTCATAGCTACTCAGCCAAATGGTTTTCAAATTAAATATAAGGACATCACTCAGATTGATGATGATGATATAAAAGAGATGGACATAAAGTGGAACTTGGCTTTGCTAAGCATGAGGGCTGATAGGTTTTAGAAGAAGACTGGTAAAAAGATTACTATTTAAGGATCTAATGTAGCTGGTTTTGACAAATCAAAGGTGGAATGCTTCAATTGCTATAAGATGGGTCATTTTGCTAGAGAGTGCAGATTGCCAAGGAGTCAAGACAGAGGGAAGAAAGAAAGCTACAAGAAGGATCCTAAGGTGGAAGAGCCTGCTCCTAAGGCAATGATAGCCATTGATAGCCATTGATGACATTGGATGGAAATGATAGCCTGCTCCTATGGCTGAGGAAGATGAAAACCATGCTCTTGTGGCTGATGAAGAGGAAGTTCCAACATAATATGCTCTTATGGCCAAATCTAGCTCAAGTTCAGATAATGAGGTATATGATGATTCCTTTTGTTCTAAATCATGTAGGAAAAACATGGAAAATCTCAACAATAAAATTATCAAGTTAAAGAACTTAGTGATTGTGAGACTGACTTGTATAACTACAAAAGAGGTTTATCACAAGTTGAGGCTAGGCTTGTTGAATTTAAAAAAATGAGATTAAATTCTGTGAAAGAATTAGAGTCCTTGAGAGAGATTTAGAGCTTAGAGATAATAAAATTGAAAATCTCAGGAATGAACTTGAGGAGGTAAAGAAAGAAAAAGAATGCATAGACTTTAAACTATAAAATTTTGACAATGCTTCAAAAGATTTAGACAGTCTCTTAGGAAATCAAAGACTAGTTATAGATAAGAAGGGTCTGGGATTTAATGAGTATAATACTGTGCCACCTCCTCCTAGACAAGTCTACTCACCTCCTAAGAAAGATTTATCTTGGATGGGTTTGCTTGAGTTTGTTGATGACACTGTTACTGATTATAGTAGGCCTACACCTAGTATAGATATGTCAAAAGATGTAAGTGATTATCAGAAAGCTATATGGAAAAGAAATAGTGCTTCTTCCTCTGAACAAGTAGGATCATTTGATAATGTTGTATCAAAACCTATGATTAGGTTTGTAAAAGAAACTGGTTGCCCTAGTGTCTCTAAAGTTAATAATACTAAAAATTCTAGGAAACCAACTGTGAAGTATGCAGAGATGTACAGGAACACCTCACAAAGTCCTAAAGTTATGTCTAGCAATTTTGGTCCTCCAATCATTGAGGATTGGGATTCTGAAGATGAAAGTGAAGTTAACTTCACACTTAATAAAACTGTTAGACCTAGCATTGAACAAGTAAAGTTTGATAAGTCTACTAGGGAAGTAGTAGGGGAGAAAGAAACACCAAAACAAAATAAAAGTCATCCTAGAGGGAACCAGAGGAATTAGAACAATCAAAAATCCCAACAGCTAGGAAAAGACTTTGTGATGCAAAATAAAGCATGTTATAATTGTGGTAGCTTTGAACATTTGAAGTTTGACTGCAAACAAAACACATGGGTGAATAAGGGGAAAACCTGGACAAGGGTAGACCATGATCATGACAACATGAAATACCCATCTACACCAACATTGGATAGTGCTCATCCAAAATTGACATCTTTTGTTAAAACAGCACATTCACATGTAAAAAGACCCTTTGTAAGAAAAACAGCAGTTAAAAATAAAGTTTGGGTTCCAACTGCTAGAACAAAATTTCCCACTGTTGGCTCAAAAGTTCCCACTGCTAAGCCAACAGTTGCTGCTGTTAAGGGAAACAGGGGTAAAGCTGTTAAGGCCTCAGCTTGTTGGATTTGGAAACCTAAGCAAAATCAACCTGATCAAGGTTCAAATCTCAATGGTGTATCAGTGATCTTCAAGAAATACAAATACATTGATACACAAGGCAGGCCCAAGTCAGTGATGGCTTGGGTCCCTAAAGAGAATTAACTCTCTTTCTTTTATTGTGCAGGGCATTCCACATGATAATATTGATGATAAAGGATATTGGGACAGTGGTTGCTCTAGGCACATGACTGGCAACATATCCTATCTGTCTGAGTATGAGCCTTATAATGGAGGATATGTGTCATTTGGACATGGAGGTGGAAAGATTACTGGTAAAGGTACAATTAAGACCGGTAAACTTGAGTTTGAAAATGTTTACTTTGTGAAAGAACTAAAATATAATCTGTTTAGTGTATCTCAAATTTGTGATAACAAAAATAGTGTTCTGTTCACTGATTCTGAATGTCTTGTGTTGGGAAAAGATTTTAAGTTAGTTGATGATACTCATGTGTTGCTTAGGACACCTAGACAGCAGAATATGTATTCCATTGACTTGAAAAACATTGTCCCTCATAAGAACTTAACCTGTCTGATTGCCAAGGCCTCTGAAGATGAAAGTATGTTGTGACATAGAAGATTAGGCCATCTGAACTTTAAGACCATAAATAAACTGGTTAGGAATAATCTGGTTAAAGGTTTGCCTTCCAAAAGTTTTGAAAATAACCATACTTGTGTTGCTTGTCTAAAAGGAAAGCAGCATAAGGCTTCTTGTAAGACTAAGTTAGTGAATTCTGTTACTAAGCCCCTTCACACTTTGCATATGGATTTGTTTGGACCTACTTCTGTCAGTAGCCTTAATCATAAATGGTATTGCTTAGTTGTGACTGATGATTTTTCTAGGTTTACTTAGACTTTCTTTCTAAAATCTAAGGATGAAACAAGTAGCATTCTTAGGAATTTTATAACAGAGATAGAAAATCTAAAGGATCTTAAAGTAAAAATAATCAGATGTGATAATGGGGGTGAGTTTAGGAATAAAGAAATGGATGAGTTATGTTCTAGGAAAGGTATTAAGAGAGAGTTTAGTAATGCTAGAACCCCTCAGCAAAATGGTGTTGCTGAAAGAAGAAATAGAACTCTCATTGAAGCTGCAAGGACATGTTAGCTGATGCTAAACTACCTATCACTTTTTGGGCTGAAGCAGTTAACACTGCTTGTTATGTTCAAAACAGGGTTTTAGTTAACAAGTCCTAACACAAGACCCCTTATGAATTGTTTAATGGTAGATCTCCTGCTATAGGATTCTTAAGACCATTTGGGTGTCATGTCATGATCCTTAATACCTTAGACCACTTAGGCAAGTTTGATGCTAAAGGAGATGAAGGTTACCTTGTAGGATACTCCCTGAATAGTAAAGCATTTAGGGTATTTAACAAAAGAACCAAGAAAATAGATGAGAACCTGCATGTGGACTTCTTAGAGAATCAACTTATTGAGAAAGAACTGGTCCCAATTGGCTATTTGATATTGATTCTTTAACCAATCAATGAACTATGTACCAATTGTTGTTGCAGGTACATCTTTTACTCACATTTCAAGTACAAAAGAAGATGCTCTAAAGGAAAATGTGTCCTCTCTAAGATACATTGCTCTTCTAAATTGGTTTCATGAGGCTCAAATGGCAACTTCTAATGATTCTACAAGGATCAGAGATGCATATTTAGAAAAAAGTGCTCCTCAAAATGAGCAAGATAGGATTATCAGCAATACTGATGTATCTGAAAGCAGTGGAAACACCAATCCCACTGTTATTTCAAAAGATCCCACAGCTGAACAAGTGGAGCCTGTTCTATCCTCAACAGTGGAAACTGAAGTTCCCACTGTTAGTACACATGTTCCCACTAAGTGTCTATCTATTCCCCCTGTAAGCTCAAGTGGCTCAAGAATCATTTTAAGGGGGGTTCAAGCTATCCAGAAGCACCATCTTTGAGCAATGCTATGTCCTTTGAAAACAGGTTGGAAGATTTCTTTGGAGATACACCTGATTCAGTCAGTTCAGATAAAGTGGAAGCTGATTTAAGCAACATGGAGACTGATATTCAAATCAGTCCAACTCCCACTCTCAGAATTCATAAAGTTCATCCAAAGAGTCAGATAATTGGTCATGTTGATACTCTTGTCCAAACTAGACAAAAGACCAAGAATATGGAAGAACAAAGCTTCATAGCCACAATTCATTAAAAGACTAATCCTGAACTCCTACAGTATTGTCTATTTTCATGTTTCTTATCTCAAGAAGAACCCAAGAAGCTCTTTGATGCCCTCAAAGATCCAAGCTGGGTAGAAGCCATGCAAGAAGAGCTTCTACAGTTTAAGATTCAAAATGTTTGGGTTTTGGTTGACTGTCCTAATGGAGTGAGACCTATTGGAACAAAATGGGTCCTCAAAAACAAGAGAGATGAAAGGGGTATAGTCATTAGAAACAAGGCCAGACTGGTGGCTCAAGGACATACTCAGGAAAAAGGAATTGACTATGAAGAAGTCTTTACACCAGTTGCAATGATTGAGGCTATTAGATTATTCTTAGCCTATGCTTCCTATATGGGTTTTACAATATACCAGATGGATGTTAAAAGTGCTTTTCTATATGGGTCTATTGATGAGGAGGTATATGTGAAGCAGCCTCCTGGATTTCAAGATTCACAGTTCTCAGACAAAGTTTACAAGGTAGTGAAGGCTATGTATGGACTTCACCAAGCACCTAGATCTTGGTATGGTACTTTGTCTAAGTATTTGTTGGATAATGGCTTTCAAAGAGGTATCATAGATCAGACATTGTTTATCAGAAAACACAAAGGAGAGTTTTTGCTTATACAAGTGTATGTAGATGACATTATATTTGGATCATCAAATCCAAAGTTGTGCAGAGAATTTGAGGCTCTAATGCATGACAAATTCAAAATGAGTGCTATGGGTGAACTCAAATTTTTTCTAGGCCTGCAAGTGTTACAAAAGAAAGATGGCATCTTCCTCTCACAAGACAAGTATGTTGTTGATATTCTCAAAAAGTTTGGATACATAGATATAAGGTCAGCAAATACTCCCATGGATAGGAAGAATCCTTGGGGAAAAGATGGGACTGGTAAAGATGTGGAACTTCATTTGTATAGATCCATGATTGGATCATTAATGTATCTCACTGCATCAAGACCAGATATCATGTTTGCTGTCTGTGCATGTGCTAGACATCAAGTGACACCTAAAGAGTGTCATCTCCATGCTGTTAAAAGGATTTTTAGGTACCTAAAAGGTCACCCTAAGTTGGGACTTTGGTATCCTAAAGAGTCTCCTTTTGACTTGGTGGCATATTCAGACAGTGATTATGGTGGTGCTAATCAAGATAGAAAATCTACCACTGGAGGTTGTCAGTTTTTGGGAAGAAGGTTGATCTCTTGGCAATGCAAGAAGCAGACCATAGTGGCCACTTCCACAACTGAGGCAGAGTATGTAGCAGCTGCAAGTGGATGTGGGCAAGTGCTTTGGATACAAAATCAGTTGCTAGACTATGGGTACAATTTCATGAACACTAAGATATATATTGATAATAACAGTGCAATTTGTATTGTTAAAAATCCTGTCTATCACTCTAAAACAAAACACATTGAGATACGACATCACTTTATAAGAGACTGCTATGAAAAGAAGTTAATTAATGTTGATCATATTCATACAGATGAGAATGTAGCAGATCTTTTAACAAAAGCTTTTGATGTGGGAAGGTTCCAGTACTTAGTTGTAAGTATTGGGATGCTTGACCCCTAAAATGTTTGTCTCTTGCTTTTTGTAAAGATTAGTATAGGATTTGCACTGTTATTCGATCAATAAGTGTTAGTGCTGCTAGAGTAAATGCAACTGTTAGTCATTTTTCCCACTGGTAACTTTCCACTATTAGTGTTTTTCTTGGTTTTGGACTAACAATTGCAGGATGAGCATGTCATGATGAGGTCTATATGATGACACAAAAGGTGTCTAAAGGGACAAGCCACACATAATATGTACTAATTTTGTAAGTCAATCTGTCTTGGGTTGGGGTAAAGGAACCTCTAGGATTAGGGTATTCATAGAATACTCATGGCCAGTCTTAGACTGTCCCCACTGGTGAGTGAAGGTTCTGTGACAATGAAGGCTAGTTGAATTACTTTCTTGAGTCCTTAACTTTCGAGGCACTGTAGTATGAGTCTTTATTCATGGGTTATACACAAAAATGGTTCTCAAGAGTTACCTTCATGTCTAACTAAGCGTTCTTAGTATGTATGATGAGTACTGAGACATTTGGGTGTATAATTATTAGAGAAGGGACCTATACTGCCAAGACATTTGACCTAGTATAGATGTGGTAGGGTGGTGCCTCAGGGAACATTTCATGGGTTAAACAACGATATAGTGGTGAATATGTATATTAATTTTCTTCATGGGTCAGATAGCGAGCAAAGGACTCATGAATTCATGCATGTCTATCTTGCTTATGCAAGTGTGTGTGTATGGATAGGGTAGGCTTACTTTTGATTATTAAAGATAAGTTAATATCCTTAGGAATATTTCCTACTGTTTGACCAACTCGTTTCCACTGTTAGGCTTAGTTTCCATTGTCAGACTAATTTTTCCCGCTGACAATATAGCCGTTGGTACTGTTTGACTGAAAATTTGTTACATTAATTTATATAACCGTTGAGATATTTTCTCCGCTTTCTTCGCTATAAGGTTTCTTATATTGGTGTTTCAAGATAATTATATTATTTTAATTGATTTCTTCATCATAAAGTTTCAATTATCTTGATTCGGTCCAATCTTATCTCTTTTAGAGTCTATAAAATCTCAATTGTAGTCATCCACAGTACCAACTCACCTAATCATATCTTTCCCAGCACCCTAAACACAATGACAAAGCTTGCTTTTTGCGATTATCACAACATGGTAGCTATTTTGGAGAAAACTGAGTCAAATACCGACTTCCATCAGATAGTGGACTTCCTTGAGGCCTCTCACATAAGGTATGCTTTAACGGTTCGTCCCACTGTCTATGTTTCACACATCCAACAGTTTTGGTCCACTGCTAGGGTCGACACATTGGATGGAGAAACAAAGATTATTGCTAAGGTTAATGGCAGGCAACGTACTGTTACTGAATCATCAATCAGAAGGCATCTCAAACTTCTTGATGACGAAGGTATCAACACTTTGCCTGACAATGAGCTTTTTGAAAACCTTTCACTGATGGGCTATAATATTTCACCAAACCAAAGATTTTCTTTTCAAAAAGGCCAATTTTCACATCAGTGGAAGTTTCTCATTCATACCATCATGCAGTGTTTAAGTCCAAAGAGTACTGGTTTTAATGAATTTAGTAGTAACATTGCCACTGCTATTGTTTGTTTAGCCACCAACAGAGTTTATAACTTCTCAAAAATGATTTTTGATGGTATGGTGAGGAATATAAAGAGTAAGGTGAAATTTCTTTTGTTCCCTAGGTTTATAGATTTTTTTTTAAAATGGGTCAATTTGGTGCTATCAAACATACTGAGACTTATAATGTGCCCTTTCACCCTCAAAGTCAACAGTCCAAGTTTTTCTGGTAGGACTGTCCAGTTGTTTGAATCCATGTTAGTTCGACAGGGTGAAGGCTCAGAAAACCCAACTGAGCCCCATCACACACCCTCAGCTCAGTATGAATCTACACCCCAAGAAGATCAAACCACTTCTCCAGAACCCATACCACAAGCAACAACACTTCCATCACAATCTCATCCTGACATTTACACACCTAGGAGATTAACTAGAGGGACTATACGGATTTCTCAGTCTAAATCCTCTACACCAGGAGCAGATGAGACTGCATCTCCTATAAGAGATGACAGACATAAGGAGGCTTTCCTTACTGCCACTAGCTTAGATGCAAGGCAGGACAGGGAAAACATTGCTAAGACCTCTGCCATGCCCCATAAAGCATCACCAGGGGCTACTTCTCTTGGTGGTGATGAGGGCAGTATGCAACAAAAACTTCAAGAATTGATGGACATGTGTACCAACTTGCAACAACAACACTTGCTTATGGAGCAAAGGATTCAGAGTCAATACCTAGAAATCACTCAGTTGAAGAACAGAGTCAAGACTCTTGAGGATAATGAGAAGAGAAGAGTAGGATTTGCTCAAGAGGATGCTCCAAACACAGGGGGATGGATCAAGGGGAGGATTTGATGACTGGAGAGGTTGAAAAGAGTACTGGAAAAGGAAGTGATAACACAGATGAAGCAGCAAATGTATTGAGCACTTTAGAAGCTGCTAATGTTCTATCTAGTGGAATAACCTATCCGAAAACTCATAAAAATAATAAATTAAGAAAATTTGAATTTATTGATGAAAGTCGGGGTTTAAATATTGACCCGAAAATTACGAATTGCTACAGATTAAATTTATTGACGAAAGTTAGGGTTTAAATATTGACCCAGAAATTACGAATTTCTACAGTCTCCACCCGTTAGAGGAATTACGTCCTCGTGATTTAGTTTTATGTGCCCGAGAAGAGATGCGGATACTTTTGTCGCATTTGATCTTCTCTTTTCCCAGGTATATTCTTGCTCTCGGCGAGAATTCCAACGTACCTTAACAATGGGGATTCGGCTTTGTTTCAACTGTTTGACCTTTCGGTCTATTATTTCAGCAGGTTTTTCTATAAAGTGTAGCTTGTCATCGAGTTTGATTTCATCTAATGGGATGACAAGGTTTTCGTTAGACAGACATTTCTTTAGATTTGACACGTAGAAGGTATTATGGATTCCACTTAATTCTTGCAGTAGTTCGAGTTTATATGCTGGCGGATCAATCCTAGCCAGGATTTTGAATGGCCCGATATACCGTGGGTTTAGCTTACCATGTTTTCCAAAATTGATCACGCCTTTCCGAGGCGAGGTCTTTAACATAATATTGTCGTTGATCTTAAATTCTAAGAGTTTACGCTTCACATTAGTATAGTCGATGACATATGTATGCAACATGTTCTCCAAGGTCTGAATGATCCTTTCACTATTGACCATCGAGTTGCGGGTGATAAGCAGTACTCATGCCCAGACGAGTTCCCAATGCTCTCTAGAGTGAACTCTAAAATCTTAATGCAAATCGGCTATCTTTATTGGAGATGATCGATACTGGCACTCCGTGTTTAGAAACATCTTCCTTTCAGTAAATCTAGGTAAGTTTCACCATATTGTCTATTCCTTGATCGACATAAAATGAGCAGATTAAGTCAGACGATCGATGATGACCCAAATCGAGTCATACTCGCTCGATGTCCTTAGCAACTTGGTGATGAAGTCCATTGTGATTCGGTCCCTTTTCCATGTGGAAAACTCAGGTTGTTGCAATAACCATGATGGTTTCTGACATCGTGTCTTAACTTTGGCAAACGTCAGGCACTTGCTAACATAAGTGAAGCCTTCAGCTTTCTTATTCGGCCAACAATATAGTTGTTTGAGATCATGATATAACGTGTCCAATCCAGGGTGAATTGAGTACTTGGACTTATGTGACTCATACATGATCAGTTCCCTTATCCTTTCAAAAATTAGCCTCCGCTTGAGCTCCGAGAGTATGAGTAGGAAAGTTGTTGTGAATTGTCATTATTAAGGCTCGAACTTGTAATGACTTGATCCTTCCCTTACGGCTCAAGGCATTGGCTACGACATTCGCCTTACCTGGGTGATAACGAATCTTGCAATCGTAATCACTGAGAAACTCAATCCATTGATATTGTCTCATGGAATTTTCTGTTTTGGTCGTGGGTGTTTGTTATCGGTACTGAAGATTTTGTTGATCTGTATTTCATGTACACTTTTTAGTATATGTAGTGGACTCTAAGTTAGGGAGTAAAAGCCACAATACCAAACACTTTAGTGGGAGTTGTTAATGATAACCTGATCGCAAGTTAATCTTCTAGTGTATGCTAGAACATTATAGTTGATCAAACAAGTCGTCGATTCTCAAAAGCGGATTACGGTTCTTAGCGGTGTAGCTTGTTAAGTTCGCGTCGATCGGTACACATTTGAAAAGATCCATACAACAAACTATGATTCGAAAAGAGTTTAAAGACTCATTCGTACAAGAATGATAACGATAATGATTAGATGAACGATGACAAGGAATGATTCGTACAAACAAATTATGAATTGTAAGAGAGTCGCTCGTACACAAACCATGTCGGATATATTTAAGTCCACTTATTTATAATTTGTTATTTACATCTAAAGGCGTCCCAATCCATGTAAATAAGAATTAGAAACTTATGGTTTGGCGATTTATAACTTTTCTACCCAAATGAAGAGGCGTCCCAATTCATTTAAATAAGGAGATTATAAATCATCCTACTTAAGTATAGTCGGCACAAAGCCATGATATTAAATCAAAGCAAAAGTTACATTAAGTAGAAGGTGTCTCCTTGGCGGTATGATTCTCCAAAATCATAAGGAGTAACGAGAAGAATAATGAGACATTAATCAATCGCGTTCACAAAAGTAGATGCCCTAAAACGGCATGTTACGAGGTGAAAATTCTTGTTGTCGTATTCCAATTAGTCGATATGATTAAATGCGGTGGGTTACATGATGACGTATGCGTTTCAAAAGTACAAGGCGAGTGTTCAAACTCAGAGTCGAATAGTAAATAACCAATGGGATTGACAAACTATGTCGAGTTTCGATATCATCAAAAATGGTATTATATAAAGTCATGAAAAAGTTGTGAAGACCATCGTATCCTTCACAAAATCTTGGAAAAGTTTTAGAGACCATTGTGTAACTCACAACGTCTTGGAAGAGTTTTAGATTACCTTGTGGCAAACTCAACATGTCTTAGAAATAAACGAGACCTTGTTTCACTTACAATGTCTTAGAGAAGTTTAGGACCATTGTAACCATGTAACTCACAATGTCTTAAGAGAAGAGTATTAGTATTTATATAAACAACATTTATATAAAAATATAGAGACATTCTAGAAGGTAGACATAAGTGATCGAAAATAGTAAACATTTATATAAATTACCCTTATATAAATAAGTAGCCATACTCTTGAAGATAGGTGTAAGAGATCAAAAAGAAAATCAAGCATCATATAATTATTATCTATATAATACTAGTAGTATTGCTCGAGAGAGTAAATATAAGCAGCTAGGAAGTACGTGCGCACGGATATCAGATAAAACAAGAGGAGAGACTCCAAATTTGAAAAGTAGTCATAGTCTAGGTTTTGAAAATGACCCAGTTCTCTATGACCGGAGTTCTGATACCAATCTGTCACACCTCCATAATCGAACGGCAGCGGAAAGGTAACCGGGGGTGAGACTTCAAGGCACAAAGAACAAGTAATGGAAAACGACCTCAAAAAGAGACGTTTTAGAAATAAGTTTTCACATTCGACATATTAAAATATCAGAGTTTATGAATAGGTCCCAATAATTTAACAATACACAATGTCTTGAAAAGTAAAGTTTTGTCGAATATATAAAAATGTAGAGTCTCTAGTACATATCCGTGCGGCTTCCCTCCGAGCAGTATACCTGAAAAACATGTTAAAATGTCAACAAAAATTTGTTGAGTGAATTCATAGGTTTTAATCATAAAATAATAATTAAGTAAATCGAGCAATGTTATTGTAATCAAACAGTTTAGTGGACCACAAGATTTCCTAAGTGTATGATAATGCAACAAATGCAAACATCACAAAAATGTAATTACGTTTCCCTAAGCTAATGACACTAAAGCTCGACATGTGTGAATTGCAATATAAATTGCCAACATTGCCCGTGATGATGTTCTAACCCGCAACATCCCAAATCCGACATGGTAAACGTCCGTTGTCCGACAAACCGGCACAATGAGCGTTACTCACCCGAACGGGGATGTCAATCCCAAATAGATCTATTTATAACATTCGCGCTTACTCACTAATTGACAGTTCATGATAATGGGCTCAGTGGGTTATCGCTACTTAGGCAAACACGTAATCATAATGTAAAAATGTCCACTTGTGTCCAATTGTAAAACAATGCATGTTTCTCACCTAAAAACTTGTAAATCATTATAAATGTAAAACGTGAGGCTATGAACTCACCTTAAGGAATGTGATAAACGATATCAAGAATGAATGTCGAGAGACCGATGAAAGATAACGAGAGATAAAGCATCGGAAGGCCAAGTAAAACTCTAAAAGCAACCTAAAAATAAAGTCGCGACTTAGAATTTATAGATATTACACAAGAAAATATAAATAAATTTTTATAAAGTTTTTATATTGATTATAACTTTTGAGACGTACATCTTACAAACATAATTACGTTAAAGACAAAATAACTAGACTATAATTTTGGACTAGTTTTGAAGAGCTTAAAATGAACAGGGGCCAAAAGTGTTACTTCAAAAGTCTATAATATTAATTTGTAAGTAGCCTTATAATTCAAGGACCAAATATGTAAACTTGCATTAAAATCCCATGAAGGTAAGATGATGTGAATTCTTATCAAGATTAAAATAAACAAAATGGCAATGGAATATTGGTCTTTTTCGAACCCAGATGTTAAACAGGCTCTTTAATTGCTTCCTTTTCCTTGTATAGTTTTTATTTTGTTTCGAAAGATTTCAACCAGGTTCAAGTTATCTTATGGTGATAAACATTCAATTCACTTAAAGACTTCTAAGTTTTGACGCATAGAATAAAGCAAGTTCTTTTGAGTCTCGAACGGTTACCGCTAATAATTTAGAGTTAGTAAAAATTTACGACGATGGTTCTATTGACATATTATGTAAGGAATATAAGTACGAAACACGTCCATGTAATGACATATGATTAATATTATAGCTTAAGGTTTTACCTAAGAGTTAAACGAGAACTGATATGAATCCAACATGAGTACGAACGCCACCTCGATCGCGAACACTACGACTCGATGCAACCTAATCGGCATTCAAAGCCCACGTCAAACGGTACACAAACCGTGATTTCCAACGAACGAGAATGTGACTCAAACACGAACAATAACTCGGATCTAGCAACCGAACCAGGATCCCTTTTTACCCGAACAAGTGCCACAACTCTAGCCAAAGAAAACAAAACCTCGCACCTGAACAAGAACCGAACACGAACACCTAACACGAACGATGTTTCACGTGAACTCAAAACTCAGCTAATAGCACCATTCTTGACTCAAGCAAACCAAACTCGATGATTACTCGTAACATTGATTGGGTACCATGTTTATAGAAATGAGGCTGGTTGTTTGTAGTTTGTGACTAATAATAACTAGTAGAAATTCAAAATGGAATTGATATTGGTGTTGTAGGTTGAACGGAAAGGAGGAGGAGACCAAAGAGATGAGTATGAAATTTTTGTTTATTTGCAAGAGATGAGAACTATAAGCAACATAAAAATGCAGTTTATTGGCATTTGACCCTTTTATATGTGATGCGTAATAATCGTAACAAGCACAATAGCCCGCGCGTTGCGGCGGGACTATATTTTTTCCGTTAGTGTACCTCGTGAACATTAAATTTTTAGTTTTATCCGTGGGTTAATACCGTTTCTTTTTCTTTTTTTGTTTATTTGGGCCTTACGACACTTCAAGTTTTTCCTTTGTCATTACTAAGGTAAATGGAAGTATTTCAATTTAACGTTTCAGATTATATGAATTTGACTATCAAAAAGTCAAATTGATCACATCTTTGTTAAACAACAGTTTATATTTAAAACTGATACAAAGAGATTACAAACAGTGAATCTGTTAAGTCAACGGATTCGATATCTGGCTGGCCTTCTATGATTTTGATCTCTTTTATCTTTGGTGCACCCAATTCTAAATATTGCAGCAAGTTGTGTTTTAACATGTTGACTTTGTTTTACACCCGGTCTCCCTTCAACTCTGACATTCGCCAAATATTGCAGCCCTTTTTCCTGTTGAACCTGCAAACAATGTCCATACCTGTTCTTTTTGACATGTTTCAAGTTTACTATATATATACACGAAATACTTCATACAACAAACTGACAAAAATGTGGCGAAACACCATAAGTTACCAACAATCACATTTCTTTTCAAATGACCCGAATACTTGCACAATGCGAATATAGGCATATATTTTTGTAAACATTTTAAAAGTTAATAATATCGGCATGAGAGAAAATTGTATAATAACAAAGAAAATGACATAACAACATAGGAATCCAAATGTATAGAATTACGAATTCAAATGTGCTAGAAGCAGGTGCCTGAACCGGTTCCTGTTGGTTTGACCATACCATTTAATGTGCTAGAATTTGAACATATACAAACCGACATTAAATGACATACCATTTAATGTGCTAGAAGCAGGTGCCTGAACCGGTTGTTGCTGGGTAGAAGGCAGTTTAAGTTGTGCCATTAGTGCACAGGCACAGGATGTTGGTTAGAAGCAGGAAGCATTTCTAAGTAAAGACCAAACCATCTTCAGAACATCAAAACAAAATAAAGAGTAAATGACAGAAAGATATTCAGCTAGCCACGAAAATTGTTAAAAATTTACGATCATAACAATAGAGATACTTACTGCTTTCAATTAAAAAAAACCAAATCCTTCAACTTTAACCTATAACGTTCTTTTTCTTCGCCCACCAATTTCATCACCGCAGCCAGAACCACCACTTCACTAACACCCGGTGTCATATCTGGACACTTCCAATATACAAAATCAAATCATATGAACTACAAAAAAGACCATCTGAAAGTTCAAATAACTTTACAGCATATAATGAAACTGCAAAATCAGGAGTTTAGAACCCAACCTTGATGAAACGAATTTCGTTCGTGTTGTTGTGAAACCATTGCCCGCAACACATAAGGCGGTACTTTCTGTTGGGTCCATGTGAGTTACTGCACACACGTCTAGTATAACAAAACAAAAAAAATCCTTATTAGTTATCAAATCAATCACAATATCAATAATCTAAAAGCTACTACAACAAACGCATTAAACCTGATTAAGGCCATAGTCCATCAAGCCACTCGTAATATGAATAAAGCTTCAAACTTTACCTTTGTCCGGTAACTGGTGCGATATACTTTTACCTCTATTACTTTCACCTGCAACTAACAAATAACCAAAACATATAAAAAAAGGCTGTAAGATTTGGGTCATGACATTTAGGCCAGCAGTTGAAAGGAACGGGCCATAGTCAAAACGACACCATTGAGGCTCAGATTTATCAGTACAAAAGCAGGACCAAACACCTAACATGGTTACAATCACACGCTTGGTATGTAGCATAGCCAAGATGCAGGTTTCGGTAAACCGTGCGTACTAAACAGAAACTAATCATCATGGCCTACAACATTATAAATATACTTATTAGCCGTCAAATACACAGTCGTTTTAACCATGGGCCATTCCCTGTTTCATTTGTGCTAAAAAACGTAGTCAGTTGGACCACGAGCCATTTCCTCTTTCTCATAGGCTAATTGTCCTGGCCCAAGTCAAGTACCTTGTGGTACGGTATTTTTTTATATCAGTTCATTCCAGCGCCCCATTAGTAGCTCGAGCTCAATCATTCTAGAGCTACCATGATAATTCATCCGCATGACAAATCGCGTCAAACCTCACATGAATTTGTTATTCCAAATGACCATTTCAGAGTATGAAATGATAATATTGCATACGCAAATATAAAATCAGCCCTTGCATCGATACTTGCATCACATGTGACCATTATACACAGGCCATAGCCACCAAAGCTTATGAGTACAGCTTATACACAATTCAT
>BQNB010001337.1:0-141931 GCA_026074375.1 Tanacetum coccineum | reverse complement strand
TCGGTATCATTGCTCTTGTTGATTTTTAGACTTATATATATATATTTTATATTTTATTATATATTATATATATTTATAGTGTGAATTTCGTCAATCACACAGCAACCTAAACAATCCATACAAAATTTATTTATCAAGTATACAAGTGATCTTACAACATATTTAAGATATACCAAGAAGGTTTGAAGGTTTAGTTAAGCATTTACAGGGGTTAAGCAAGGAAGGTTTAAGATTAGGGTTTTCTTTGGAATTAGGGTTTCTAAGTCTTGGAAGCTTAGGTTTGGAATCTAAACTAGGGTTTAGATCTTGTATTTCTTCATCATACATCATATTAAGGTTATCTAAAAACCTTAAACTCTTTACATTTGTGATTTCATTTGTATATTATGCTTATATAGTGAATCACCATCTAAGAAACTTATTTACATGTAAAATAGATTTTTACTTATGATCATGTTATGATATACTTTTTCATATGCTATATTGATGTTGAGAACATGTGAGAATGGAAGTATATACATTATATGAGTTTGGATTAATTTATAGAAGTATATATAAGTTAATGGTTCAAAAAGTTACTTATTAAGTTTATAAGTAAAAGTGTTGTGAGATCTTGTTATTATCGACAATATTTGGACAAATCATGGACTAAGGACCTTAAGTATGTAAGACATGTGGTATAAGTTGTTGTAGAGGACTTGTAACAAAGTTACTAAACTAAAAAGTTATAAACAAGTTTAAACATATTTTTAACAAAAATATCAAAAGGGTCTGTTTTAAATTCGAATATAAAGTATTGATTTTATATTTTTATAAAATACTACATGTTACAAGGATCGTAGGCATGTAGAGAACTCAAAAAACCGATTTAAGGAGATATGGCATTTGCAAGTTATACGATAATAAACGCGTTTATAAAAAAAGTTTAAAAAAAAACTTATTACAATGCACCTCTGATATAAATGGTTGGTTATTTTTCTCAGAAATTACATAAGTTTAGGATTATAAAACATTAAGAATCATAATTTTTTGATCAATAACGAAGGAGTTATGGCTTTTTTCACATTTACGATAATTAAAGTTTATAAAAATAACTTTATAAACTATGAACAGTAAAAAAAAACTATTCATCTTAGATAATTTTTGGAAAATACATTAGTTAGATAAAACTTTCAATTACGAAGACGTGCTTGAAAGAATCACTAAAACCGGAGTTAAAACGAATAAGATACGACGTTTACGGGTTTACGATAATTAAATTTATAAAAGTGTATGAACAGTAAAAAAGTACTGTTCACCAGAGGACTTAAAATATGAAAATGTAATATTTTTTATAACTCTTCTTAATACGAAAGCGTGAACATAAGAAACGTAAGAAACAGACTTAAAACGAGAAAGTTACGCCGTTTTTACTAAAGAGATATTTATAAACGTTTTTACTTTATAAATATGATTTCACAAATACAATTAGATGGTGATGTATCTATATAGAATTATATACGGTATTAGTTATTCAAAGTACTTAGTACTCA
This sequence comes from Tanacetum coccineum, assembly GCA_026074375.1. NCBI lineage: Eukaryota > Viridiplantae > Streptophyta > Magnoliopsida > Asterales > Asteraceae > Tanacetum > Tanacetum coccineum. Next base: position 140,399 of record BQNB010001337.1, on the reverse strand, counting down.
TACGACCTATAAATAATTAGGTTGCATTCGGGCGTACTCGTGACGCATTTTCGGTTAGTGATTTACATTATCGATTGACGCATTCAAGGTGAGTTCATAGCCCCACGTTTTACATTTATAACGATTTACAAGTTTTGGGGTGAGAAACTTATGCATGTTTTACAATTGGACGCAAGTGGACAATTCACATTACGATTACGTGTTTGCCTAAGTAGCGATAACCCTCTGAGCCCATTATCATGAACTGTCAATTACTTATAGTGAGCGCGAATGTTATAAATAGATCTATTTGGGATTGACATCCCCGTTCGGGTGAGTCATGCTCACTGTGCTGGTATGCCGGACAACGAACGTATACCGTGTTGGATTTGGGATGTTGCGAGTTAGAACATCATCACGGGCAATGTTGGCAATTTATATTACAATTCATACATGTTGAGCTTCAGTGTCATGAGCTTAGGGAAACGTAATTACATTTTATGATGTTTGCATCTGTTGCATTATCATGGGGAAATCTTGCGGTCCTACATTATACATTTTACAAACCTATGAATTCACCAACATTATTGTTGACGTTTTAAGCAATGTTTTCTCAGGAGATCAATGAGGTACAAGACAAGGGATACATTGGTGGTCGTTATTTTAGAAGTCATATGCATAAAAGATTTGGTTGCATTACATTTTGGGGATATATTTGTTATGGAGTAAAATCTTTGTATTTTGAACAATGAACAAGTGAAGTTTCGGACTTATGTAACAACAATTTGTTAAATCCAATGTATCTGTTTTAAACGACTTTTCAATGATCGTTCTTATATATATCTTGTGCTATTGATCTATAAAGTACCACCCCCAGACCCATATTCTGCTGCGACCCAATTTAGGGGTGTTACAGATTCATAGCCGCATGCTCAAACTCGACCGACATTTATAAAGACATTATGAAAGCTCAATTACATGTTTCAAGACTTTCGCTACTCTGATACCGTACATCCTTCTTGAAGCGACGAAGTGTTAAAGTTAAAGAACTTCAAGAAAGATGCATTATTAAAGCTTTCAAGATAAAGAATCTAGAAAAGTATGAGCATGTAGGTCCGAAGGTCACAAGTGCACAAGATGGAAAAAGATCACAAGTTAATGATAAAGGAGATTGTATTTGGCTGAGGATCTCATAGTGCTCAAGATCACAAACAAGTTATGATAAAGGAACAAGCTCAATCCGAAATTCAAAGATCACTATGCCATTTTCATAACATAAAAGTCAAGTAAACAAGTCTGCGAGCACAAGACTGAAGACAAAGCATAGTATGCTAGGTTTAAGTTTTTATACAATAGAGTGACCTCCCTTAGGGGGAGATTGTTAGGATTACGAAAGTATCGGTCACTTCCATAAATACCGTTAGATAGCTCGTATAGTAATATTTGGCAACTAAATAGGCTAGATAAGCAAAAGCCCATGAAAAGCCCATGGACCAAAGCCTATGGCCGGCTATAATGTAGTATAAATACCCTCTCCACACATGGAGAGGGTGTTGGTTGGTTGTTTCATTTATCATAATCTAATTTTCCATTCTCTTTTACTTTCTCTCGCTAGAAGCTTCCTCCCAACCTTTCTCTCTCTAGTTTTCTTCATAGTTGTGTGTGTGTTTAAAGATTACTATTATTCTTCATAATGTCTGTAAATTGCTTCTCTAAGTTTAACCCTATGAATCATATAGGTCAATCAGTGATATATAAATTTGCTTGTATATGAACTGTATTGGAATATTCTTAGCAGAATCATGAATCTAATTGCCACTCAACAAGTTACTCTCGACAACGCTTTGGTTGATCCTAAGAAATGTCTCAAGATTGTAAAATGCAATGCGAGAATTGAGTTCAGCAAACCATAAAGAGAAGCCACATATTAAGTCACTCTGGATGTTCTTAAACTTTCTCCATGCTATCCCGCTTTCCTGATCACTGCTGAAGTTCTTGAAATCTATATGCATCAATTCTGGAACAACATCAAGAAGATCAAAGACACAGATGCATACCAATTCAAATTGGATAAGAAAAAGTGCCGAATTGACACTGAAGTCTTTCGTGAAATTCTCCAGATCTGTCTGATTCTCCCTGACCAAGAGTTTGTTAAACCTCCATCCAAAGATGAAATAGTTTCATTTATCAAGGATCTTGGTTACTCTGGCAAGTGTGAGATGCTATTTGCAATCCATACAGATAAAATGACCCAACCATGGAGAACATTTGCTGCTATCATCAATAGGTGCATATCTGGGAAGACCACATGTCTATATAGGCTCAGACTGTCAAGAGCTCAAATCTTATGGGGTATGTACAACAATAAGAATATTGACTATGTTGCTTTACTATAGGAAGACTTTATGTTTCAATATGACAACAGAGATATAAGTTCGGCACGTAAAAAGAACATGCCCTACCCAAGATTCTCAAAAGTTATCATCAATCATTTAATCTCTAAAGATAAAACCATCTATATGAGGAACATGATAAATCTTCACACAATTTGAGAAGATAGCTTATTGGGAAGATTAAAGTTTGTCTCCAAGATTGAAGATTATCAGAAGTATGGAGCCCTTATTCATGATGATATGATAAATCAAGACATCAAATATTCTGAAGCTTACAAGACTTATCTTGCCTTTGCTACTAGACAAGCTACTCCCAAGAAAGCAAGGAAGCTTAAGAAAATTGCTTCACCCTCAAAGAAATTATCTCCGATCTTAGAAGAAGAACTTGCAAAGAAGTCCATGCGAGCTAAGAAACCTACCAAGAAGTCTACTATTGTACCTAAAATAGGTGTTGTCATCAGAGATACTCCTGGTGTGTCTGTGTCGAAGAAGAAAGCACCAACTAAGGTTGATAGAGGCAAAGGCATGGATCTACTTTCTGATGTAGCATTACTTGAAGCTGATCAACTCAAGAAAGCACTTAAGAAAAGTAAGCAGGATACTCACATGCTTCATGCAATTGGCTTAAGTGAGGGAGCTAATTTTAAATAAGAGGTTCCTGATGAGCTTAAAGGCAAGATAACTGGTACAGATAAAGGAACTGGTACTATAACAAGGGTTCCCGATGTACCCAAATATCAATATGAGAGTGAAAATGAATCTTGGGGAGATAGTGATAATAATGATGATGAAGATGTTGACAGTGATGTGGATAGTGACAATGAAGCAAGTGATAGTGAAAAGACTAATTCAGATGATGATGAGAATCCTACTCTTAATCTCAAAGATGATGAAGAAGAAGAGGATGAAGAAGAATATGAAGAAGAGTATGTTCATACTTGATGTGTTATAAAAGCTTTAAATTTATAGTTCTAGTTTTATCCGATTTCCCACTAACACACAGGTAAAGTATAAACCCCCGTTTATAGTATAGGTTAAGGGTAAGATCAGGTCATTCCTCGGGATTGGTTATTCTAAAAAGGTCAATTGTATTATGAAAAAGATTATCTTATAGACTGTCACGATCTAAAGATAATTGGTAACACAACTTCAAGATTATAAAATCAATGTTTATTCGAGAAACAAGAGTAATTGAGGATAACTTAAGATGATGATAAATTCATGAAATTGAGTATAATCAAAGGAATGAATGGGTAGCTTATTCAGTAGATTGTATATTTAACATAATAAAGAATCATTTTGGCCTTTAATCTTAATTATGAAAAACGCTTTAAGATTGGTTCATGTTTGGAAATGACAAATATAAAATTTCTTTGAAAGAAGGTTAATGAGGAACTTGGAGAAATTCGTTGGTGGGAGAGATTACAGAGAAGACTTCAGGTTGCGTGAATAGACAATATGACTTTGTCATATTCTGTCCTACTCCATTTTAGTTCATTCTCTCATAATTAATAAATCTTGTGAATATGTGAATATGTAGTGTAGACTAAGATTAGGCGTATATAATGTTTAAGTACGAAATTTCAAGAATTTCTTAGTCAATTCAAAAAATTTCAAATTAACGTATTCAAACACCATATAATACCCTCAGAAATTAGGGGGCATTAAAATGGTCCTAATACGGCTTGTTAAATAATTGGAACATTTTTCTCCCTGAAAGCATTATATTTGAATCAATTGATATCTTAAATATCAAGAGATTTGACATTTTTGATAAGGGGAGAAAATATGATTAAAATATATACACCTTGTAAAGCATGATCTTAATGACTCTTATGCAGCTTCTTCCTTGTATGTGCTAAACATTTTTGAATATTGACACACATATGAAAAGGGAGCAGTTTTGGAAATGTAAAACCATTGTGGTACTAAATGTTTTGATTTATATCACAAATACCTTAATCGATGTTTTCAAATGGTTTTAAGGTTGTGAACAATACTAAAATACCAACCATGTATTTAATTAATTGGAGTTATAAGGTGGTTAGGTATAGGTATTCATTCCCACGATCTAGCCAAAACCGGAAGGATCTACCCAGGGACATTTCCTTAGTTAGAATAGAAGTCCTTAGGTATGATAAAAAGAGAAAAAGTGAGAAAAGGGAATGATGCAGACTAAGACAGAGCTAGCACTGGAACAAACCCAACAAGGTGTTAGTGATGAAGTCTCGGTAAGCATTAAAGGGGTCGAAGAATGAAACAGAAAAGTTAAGATAAAGGGTGAAAAGAAAGAAGCCCTCCTTACACTTAGGCAGAAACCGGGTCAATACATATGCTATCAGAAACACTAAGCTGTTGTCTGGTATTGAAGATAGTCATCAGGGACCCAGTGATGTAATACACAACCCTCCCCAGCCACTCAAGGTCGGAAAGACTCTTGTTTCAAAACTCATGGAGATTACACTCATTTCTATCGAATTTCTCACTCTGAGTTAGTTGGTATTGAAAAGGTGGCAATCAGCTCCAGCCTCCGATTACTAAAACTAAAAGTGCACTATCGAGTCTAGAGCCAAAAGAGATCATCTATAAATCTCACTAGGACACTATTATAATATATTTGTTTCTCACACACTGTGAAAACAAATAATATCTTAAGAGTCTTACGCATTATCCTTGTGATTATGCCAGAACATTAGAGTGATACTAAAGCCTTCACAATGACGACGGAAATCCTTCCTGAGCCAACATCAAACAAGCTCTGCGGTAGGTGACTTGTGAGATCCTATATGGATCATACTTGTGACACTGGATATCGATTTGGTCCAGACTATGAATTGACGGTTGACGAATTTTGAAATGCATAAAACTCTCGATGTGTTACAAATTCATTTTAGCAAGTGATACGTCGATTGATTTTTAAATCAATTTTTGATTCAATCGGTGAGACATTGTCTTACTGGTTCACTCATACCGTGTTGTCTACTTTGAGACGCTCCGGTAATGAGAACGGCTAGTGCAGCTGTAAAACCCTGTCAATGAGATTCTTTGGAATTCTACTTGATCACATGTAGTATTTATACTGATTAACGGGGAACCGTGGTTATTGCAACCATATTCGATGAAGTGAAAAAGACACTTTCATCCATATATGTTGTTTATCACTAACCCATTAATGCATGTAATCCCGATGGAGGCCACAGCTGGTTCAAGACAAGTCAAGATTCATAGCCACATGCTCATACTCGACCGACAAATATAAAGACACGATGAAATCTCAAGTACATGTTTCAAGACTTCCGCTTTCTTGAAGTGAAAAAGTATTAAAGTTAAAGAAATTTCTGCTACTCTGATACTGCACGTTTTCTATTTAGTAACGAAGTGTTAAAGTTTAAGAATTTCAAGAAAGATGTCCTATTAAAGCTTTCAAGTAAAGTATGCGCATGTCGGTCTGAGGGTCACAAGTACACAAGATGGAAAAAGATCACAAGATGATGATACGAGATTATGCTTGGTTGATGATCTCAAGAAGCTAAAGATCGTTTACAAATCAAGCTTAAAGTAACAAGCTCAAACATAAAGTCAAAGATCACTACAACATATCACAAGTTAATGATTGAAGGTTAAAGACTACGAGCTCAAGACTGAAGGCAAGTATAGTATGCTAGGATTAAGTGTTTGTAAAATGGAGTGACCTCCCTTAGGGGGAGATTTTTAGAAATACAAAAAGTATCGGTCACTTCTATAATATCGTAAGATAGGCTCGTAGTATAGTTTTTGTAACCGTGATAAGGTAGAAAGGCCCAAGGCCCATGGTAAGCCCATTAAGGGTCCATGGACAGACACTAGTGTTGTATAAGTACCCTCTCTACACCTTGGAGTGGGTTGGTTGTTAACTTTCTCATTTCTAATCTAATATTTACTTTTTTCTTGTCTCTCTCTAAAAGTGTTCATCCCTCTACTTTCTCTCTCTAGTTCTTTATTATTTGATTGTGAGATTAGATAAAACATGTATTCTATAAAGACAGATACCTTTATTTGTATCAATAACCTCAAATACCAAGAAAGTATTTAAGTTTTCCTAAGTATTTTATTATAAATTTAGACTTGAGATAAACTTTAAACTTCTTAATCTCAAAAATATTGTTACCAGTAATGATAATATCATCCACATAAACAAGCAAAGCAAGAAAAACACCCTTATCAGATTTAGTATATAAAGAATAGTCATATTTACTTTGACTAAAACCATTTTCTACTAAAGTAGAAGTCAATTTTGCATTCCACTGTCTAGGTGCTTGCTTTAACCCATATAGGGATTTCTTAATCATGCACACTTTGTAACCTGAAGGAAAATACCCTTAAGGTGGTCTCATATAAATAGTTTCTACAAGATCCCCATATAAGAAAACATTATTCACATCAAGTTGAAAAACAGGCCAAGACTTAGAAACAGTAATGTTAAACAAACATCTAACATTCACCATCTTAAAAACGGGAGGGAAAGTCTCCTCATAGTCAATACTTTCCTTTTGACCAAAACTTTGAGCAACAAGTCTAGCCTTATATCTATCAATCTCACCACTAGACCTATACATAATCTTATAAATCTACTTACTTCTTATGGCTTTTCTATCCTTAGGTAATTCCACAATTTCCCAAGTACCATTTCTAAGTAAGGCATCTATTTCTTGATTTATTGCATTAGTTTAATGAGGTATAGTTAGAAGCTTCTAAAAAAGACTTTGGCTTATTATTTCATTAAGCTGAGTTACAAAACAAAAAAATTCAGAATTAAGTTTTGAATAACCCACATACTTTTCAAGACCATATTTAACTTTTGATTCAGTCACAAAATCATTGTAATTTTAGGAAAAACACTATGTCTAGATGATCTTCTAACAGCTTAAACACCCTGAGCAGAAGTTCTTGGATTAAGATCCAAATTACACTCGAAAAAAATATTTTCTTCAAAGTGTGGTAACCTCCTTATTCTGTGTGGCAAAGATATTATCACTGCTATCAGCATCATTTCTAGATTTTACTGGAAAATCAGCAGTGTTTGCATCTTCACCTGACACAAAAGAGCTGCTATTAGCACTTTGTGACCTTTGATCACTATTCAGTTTAGGTTCTACTCTCTCATCATCATTGAGCAACTCAGGGTATTCAACATCAAAAAAGTCTAAATGATTTATGTCTTGAAAAACATCAGAATCATTTTTTTTTCAGTAATAGAATCTTTAAAAGGGAAAATATTTTCATAAAACTTAACATCTCTTGAAAAAATAAATTGATGCTTATCAAGACTATATAACCTATATCCTTATTTAAAATTTAAATACCCTATCATAACATATTTTTAGAGCTACTACCAAACTTGTCATTATTATTGACAATAGGAGCAAAGCACAAACAACCAAACACTCTTAAGTGAGAGAGAGTAGGACATTTTTTATATATCATCTCATAAGGAGAATTTCCATTTAGCACAGAAGAAGGAAGCCTGTTAATAAGATAGGTAGTAGTTAGAATACACTCAGTCTACATTTTTAAATGTAATCCCTCTTAAAACATAAGGGATCTAGCAACATTAAGCAGATGCCTATGTTTTCTCTCAGCAATCCTATTTTGTTGAGGAGTATAAGCACAAGAAGTTTGGTGTATAATCCCTTTATCATCACAAAACTTATGAATGGTTTGATTAACAAATTCAGTTCCATTATCACTTCTAAAAACCTTATTTTTTTAAACTGATTTTCAATCAAGTTATAGAAAACAGTTATAAAATATGGAACCTCATCTTTTGATTTAATCAAATACACCCAAACAGCTCTTGTGTAATCATCCACAACAGTCAAAAATATATGAACCCTTTAAAACTAGTAATCTTATAAGGCCCCATAAGTCTAAATGCACTATATCACCAAGAAACATAGAAGTATGATCACTTAAAGGAAAAGGTTCCCTAGTATGCTTAGCTCTTTAACATATTTCATAGTAAACATTTTGATTTTTATCATCAAATTGTAAAGATTCTTTTAACACATTTAGAACAGGCTCTGCAAGATGACCAAGCCTGCAGTGCCAATCATACTAAGACAGAAAACATTAGTATATAAAACTACTATGTTAACTATTAATACCTTAATTATTATAGTAGTATAACCCTTCACATTGACTATCAGTCCCCAAAACACATTTTAGATTCCAATCCTGGTTTAAAAAATAACATCTACTCTCATCAAAGGCAACAATAACCTTATTTTCTTTAGCAAGTTTATCAACAAAGATAAGAGTAACACAATATTCAGGTATAACCAACACATCATACAACATTAAGCCCTTAGACAACTTGAGATTTTCAATTTTAGAAATAAAGGCTTTTGACCTATTAGGATGGCCAACCTTTATTTTAAGATGGGAGATATCAAGAGCATTGTCTAATTCCTTATTAGTGTAAGTCATATGTTGATTTGCCCCTGAATTAATAAATTTTCCATTAAAAAACAATTTTGGTTTAATATTTGTATTAGAACAAAAAAAATATTCAAGTTTTTATGAAAAATAATACTGTTATTAATATAAGTACATGTCGTATTGGCCTGCACATTCTTTCTATTTTTATTGTCTTTGATGAGAGAGATAAGAGTAGCCATTTGTTCATCTGTAAACCCAGAAGATGAACTAGTCCCAACAGAATTATTATTAGAAACATATTCCCCTTTAAAATTTTATCCTAGCTTCTTTTTCCAAAATCAGTAGGATAACCAATAATTTTAAAACATCTCTCAATAGTATGACCATTAAACACACAGTTCTCACAAACCAAAGCAGAACCCCCATCTTGTCTATTATTATTCAAATTATTAGGTCTTGGTGGTCCACTATTAACATACTGATTATTTCTTTGAAAATTACTTCTGTTAGGCACATTAGAAACAAAAGTAGAAGCCTGATTCCTCTGAGAGGAACTAGCAATACTACCAGAAGCAACTCTGTGAGATTCCACACTAGAGATAATAGCATAAACACTTCTTACATCAGGTAAGACTTCTCTAGAGAGAATAAAACTTCTAATTTGCATATAAGAATCATCTAATCTCATTAGGAATTGCATTAAGTTCATTAACTGATTATGTTTCTTAAAACTTTCAGAAGCATTGCAAACCATTTAGGCAACTTAACCATAGCATCACATTATTTCCACAAGGCATTCAACTTATGATAATAATCAGCAATAGATGAACCATTTTGCTTTAAAGTATGAATCTGATGATGTAAACCAAACATTATTGACCCATCTACCTTATCATAAGTTTCTTTAAGTTCTTCTCAAACATGTTTTGCCCTTTTTGAAAATATTTGACCCAAGAAAAGTTTCTTAGAAATTGAATTCAAGATCGACCCCAAAACAACAACATTAACCCTATCTCATTGTCTACCAAGAACCTCATATGTGTTAGATCTTTTCCAAGATCCATCAATAAAACCAGACTTATTTTTACCTTCTAAACCCAAAAGCATAGCACAATATCATACTTGATAATTTTCAGTTCCTTTAAGTTTTATTAAAACAATAGTTAAAGCAGTAGAATCATTAGGATGTAAGTGTAGAGGGTCACTAATATCTAATTTACTGATCATGGTGACAAGATCAGGATCCTCAATATAATCATCACTATCTGTGGAAACTATAAGGGGGATTGAATAGTTTATAGGTTCGTTTTCATTTTAAAAAAACTTTGCTTATAAAATATGTAGATTCGAGTTGTATGTTTAACCAATTCTCAATATGAACAAATAATATAACAATCTAAACTAAAACTAAATAACAATGACAATAATATGAAGAGATAAGGAAAGGAACAATCAAACCAAGACACCAAGATTTATAGTGGTTCGGCTACGAAGCTCTTCTTCGCCCTACTCTACTCCCCGAGTATCCTACATGAGATTTCACTATGTCAACAAGCTCCTTTTAGGCGGAGAAAACCGTTTACACGTTGCTTACATTATTTTCTGACACTAAGCTAAATGTCGAGCCCTAATCTTAGCTAGAACCAATCTACCACTTCATAATCAATACACAATCACTAGATCTACACTATCGGATTTACACAATATACGAATCACACAAATACACAAGATAATTACAATAGAGATTTGATACTTAGAAGAAAAGAGGAGAGATCACTAATCAACACTTCATTTCTTGACGAATACGAGTGTTCTTCTCTTGCACTTGAATGAGAGGGAAGAGATGAGAAGAAGAGATTAGATCACTTGAAACAAGATCAAGAGATGTTAGTGATCAAGATATTTAGTGAGAGAAAGAAGGTTTTTAGAGAGAGAAAGAAGTGTGAGAAAATTCATGCAAAGAGGTCTGATTTTTAGCCAGGGATGGAGCAGTATTTATAGGCACGAAAATCCAACGGTAACTAGCGACGGTCCTAGTGGTCCCAGATATATAAGAGGGCCACCAGGCCTATAAGGGGGCCGCCAGGTAGACTCCGCTCCCTTTTTTGTCTTTTTGTGGGAAGGTTGTATCTGGTATAGAAGCTTTCGTTTTGGGGGGGAAATTTGAATTTCAAATTTTAAGTTTTTAATAAAACTTTTCTTTTAATTAGAAAATATTTTGTATAATTAATTTTGTGAAAATCTTTTGTAAAAAAGTAATGGATAAGAGAAAAATATTTTCTTGATCACTAATCATGCTTAATGATTTGTTTGTTCATACCTTAAGTGATTACTAATCTTAGAAATGGAATTTTACGATTAATAATGTGTAAATGTTTAATTTTATCGTAAACGTTTTTACATTTTGTTATTATCAAAACATTGAGAGGTCGAAAAATATAAATAACATTTTTAGACATTATTTGTATTAACAATCTCCCTCTTTTTGATGATGACAAAATATAAACTCATTTTTTATAAAATTAAAAGTTACAAAATTATTAAAAAGTTTTGTTCCATTTCTCCCCCTTTTTGTCGAATTCAAAAAGGATGATCGTCGAGTAGTTGTAGGAAGAGTGAAATCGACGATATCAAGACTCCCCCTTAATGGGCACCAAGGGATCGATCTTACGAAAATTGTGTGCTACAAAACAAAGTTAGAAATCCAAGTGCAAGACAAATATCTTTTAAAGCAACACATTATATTTAAGTCACCCAAAAGAGAGTTTCATTCAACCATCAAGAAACTCATACAATAGCAAATGCAACTAATACATTCATACAACATAAAATAAAACTAGATCTAATACGAGCTAAGACAAATTCATTCAATATTTGTATGAATCATTACAATTGAAAGTAGATAATTATAAAGACATAATAAGGCATAGATAACTAGTGAGTTCTTGAAAAGTAGAAGATACAATAATCAAAAAATGGAAGGATGATTATTTAGGTAGATTAATCATATGACAATGATTAATTAAAGAGGGAAAAAGAAAGGGTCGGTGACACATGATTTGGATGGATACGGGTTGGAGGTATGGGACAGGTAAGAAGAAAGTGAATGAAGTTGATTTCATTTCTCAAGGAGTGGAATTGGTGTCTAGAAAACTTGCAACAATGATAAAAACTTGAGTGAAATTCAACTTGAGCATGAGAAGGAGGATGAATTTGTTGTGGTGGCGGTGAAGGTGGTGCATGAATGTAGGCATTAGATGGATTAGTGTGTGAATCAAGGATGGTGTAGATGTTGTGGAGTTGGTTGATCATTTGATCTCTTAAGGGATTGTATGATGGTGGTGAAGGAGATTATAAGTAGACTCTTGGAGGAAGTGGAGGTGAGTCATTTTGGGAAGGAGGTGATGATTTTGGAATGGATGTTTTGTGTTTCCATACTTGTCTAACCGACATTCTTGGTTTTCTAGAGAAGTTGGAATGGTGGTTTGAGCAAGACATTGATGAAGAAAAAGAGGATGAAGAAGGTGAGGGTGGTAGTGAAGTATGAGAATTTGATAATTTAAATAGTGGAAAGGATAGTATAACATGGAAAATCATGGTTTGGATGGAAGAGAATGCCAAAAATAGTTTAGCTAAACAGGGAAATGACAACTTGAGAATGTAGGTAGGAGGTCAAAGATACAGAAAAGAGGTAAACTCAAAATTTTTGTTCCCCCCTAGCGGCGGTCCCGTATTACCAGGCGGTCCCAAATATATTGGGGGGGCGTCGGGTATTTAAGGGGGCCATTTTCTAGAAGAATAAAAATTTCCAGTTTTTCCTTTTTCTTAATTCCAGTGATTTCGACATCTACCAAATTCAAGAATCAACTAATTCAATCAATATTGTGTAGTCCTAAACTTGCATGCAAATCATTTAGCAAGTAGCGGTATTATTCGTATGTCACATTCATAATCATTTTACTAATCATAGAGCATTGATAAAGTGGGGAAAATCATCCAAGTCAAATGCAATTGTCATTTTCCATTTCTAGTCCTAATAATAGAAAGATATAATGTATTAAACAAGAAAGATAATAATAATAATAATAGTTTCTTAGTAGTTATGCCAACAAGTTCACTTGTGTTTTCCACCCATCATGTTTTTGAAAGCTTGTCCAATTGACCTTAACCCTTCCCGGTGAGCATCTTGTTGTTGAGTTTGAAGATTAATAGTTTCAGAGAGATGGGTGTTCAAGTAATGACTTTTATGAGGAGGGTTTTGATGGTCTCTAGAGACAACATTGGACGATGATGAGATGTTTTGGGACAAAGATGAGGAGTTGGGATGAAATGATTCATCATCATCTTCATCAATGGGATCATCCAACGAATGAAATAAGGATGGATGATTTAGAGTGGTGGAGGAGGAGCTAGCATTTGACTCATGAGGTCTTTTCTTACCATGATCCGATCGCGTCTTTTGCTCATAGTGAGGAGCGAGGGGATGCATGACTCGATCATGTAAGATATATAGATCAATTGCTAGCTCAAGAAAGACGGATACAACACATTTGAATAATCTAGTCAAAAGCATTTCATAAGGTAATAGTTCCTTAGGTTTGCTTCGAGTCTTTTCCATTCTTTTAAGAATGAAGAATGCTAGATTGTATCGAGTGGAGGTTTCAATACAATAAAGCATATGACAAAGACAAGCAGAGACATAATCCTTATGACTTCCTAGACAATTGGCGTTTTCATGAATGATATCAACCCATGGTTTCATATGAGGTTGAATTTCGCGAGTTATGATTTCGTTTTTATCGACGACAATGGTTTTCTTGTTTTTAGTACGAGTGACTTGACCTTGTCTAGGAATTTGAATGAAGGACTTGACGACACTTGGAGACGGAGGAGTGGTTTTATAACAACCTTTACTCGGAACACTTATTGACAAGTAGTCGAGTGACCACATGTCGGTGTGTGATGCATGACCTTTGAACGGTATCTTTAAGATTTGACCAAATTCCTCAAGAGTGAGAGAGAATGACTTACTTTGTATAACAAAGTTGACCACAAAATGACCCGTGGAGTTATAATCAAAAGTTAGTTGACTATAGAACTCGAGAACAAAACGAGGAACAATTTGTTCGTTTAAGTTTAACAAACAATCAAAGTCAATTGATTCAAACTTAGCACGGATATGACTCATGTTTTCAAAGTTTTGACTCACAACCCTACCCTCATGAAAGTATCGTTTTTCAAGATTTGCAATTGTGTTTCTTAAGGGTTGATTAAATTCACTTGATATGAGTGGAATGTAGTTTCGGGTCTTTTGATGATCTAGTGAGGTAATTGGAGGCATTGTTACCTAAAATAAAACAATCAAATCACACTTTAATATCTTACATATGTGTTGATATTTTGAGTTCGTGCCTAGTGTGTGCCTAGATGTAACAAATGTGGAGTAACGATTAACTCGACCTAGAGATAAAATCCTAAGAGTTAACCCAAACGCTCCTTAATTTGATTTTGCTCATCCAAACAAGTCGAAAAAAATACATATGAATTATGTATCTCGAAATTTGTTCATGGGATCATTATGCATGTCTTTGAAAACGTTTTTAAGTTGTATTGATAATGCATAACCACAATTTCATTATGTTCCTAACGTGAGTAATTTTGAAAATAAAATTAGGGTTTTGGTTCGAAATCAATTTTCAACAAATTCACTAATGTATGCAAATCCTATGTCTACGGGAAGAATATTAGTTATATATTGTATCCTAGTGGTCTTAATTGTATAATATTGAAAGAAAAATAAAAAAAAAATCCCCAATTTCAATTTTTGGTATTCATCATAAACCCTAGACTCAAATTGAAAGAAAATAGATGAAATGACTTTCAATTGATGATCTTTAAAATGTTGTGAGTGATTATATGTATTGATTTGATCTTCAATTTTAGTTTTAGTGGTTGATTTTGAGTTTTTGGGTGTCTTTGTTCATTTTCGTCACTTGCAGCAAGTAAAGGTTGTGTTTGGTTTTGTGAATTGAAAATTTTGATTAAGTGTAAAATATGGGAGTCTGCTGTTGGCGGTCCCATAACATCTGGCGGTCCCAAATATATTGGGGGGCCGCCTATGGTATGGGGGCCGCCCTCAGTGAAGGGTTTTGGACTCAGTTTTTGACGAAAATTTTACAAAGAGGAGTGACATTTTAATTTGCATTTCGCGAATTAAAAATGCTTAAAGTACTTTGGATGAAGTATTCAAGTTGTCACGACACAGAATGGAACACGGACTAGAATTGAGACAGAAGAAGGAGAAGCGGACTAATATGATTTATGGAATGTGTTCCATCATTCCTAAACCAAGACGTAGATAGTTAAACGATTCACGTTTAAGGGGTTTTGTAAGAATGTCGACGATGTTGTCGACGGACGACACTTTTTCGATTGAGATATGTCCTTTCTGGACATTATCACGAAGAAAGTGGTGACGAATTTTGATGTGTTTGGTTCGAGAATGTTGCACCGGGTTTTTGCTAAGGTCAATCGTGCCTTTATTGTCGCACATGATCAGGACATCGTCGAGTCATACGTCGTAGTCGATAAGAGCTTGTTTCATCCATAGTGCTTGTTGACATGCCTTTCCGACGCTTACGTATTCGGCTTTGGTAGTGGATATAGCAAGAGCGGTTTGTTTCTTCGAGAACCAAGATGTCAAACAACATCCCACGAACGTACAAATACCGCTAGTGCTCTTTCAATCCACATAATCTCCCGCATGATCAGAGTCGGCATATACTACAGTTTCTATGTCGGTCCCCATAGGATACCATAATCCTAAGTGCGTAGTGCCTTTAATGTATCAGAAGATGCGTTTAACCGCTTCAAGGTGAGAGGTTTTAGAAGCCTCTTGGAAGTGGGCATAAAGGCAAACACTAAACATGATATCGGGCCTACTTGCTGTTAGGTATAATAAACTACCTATCATGCCTCGATACTTGATACTATCTACCGACTCACACTCTTCGTCTTTCATGAGTTTGGTATTGGAGGACATAGGGTTTTTGATACGGATTCGTATACGAGTGGGTAAAAAGGATAAACCTAGGCGTAACCCTAGCGGCAATCGTTCTTGGCCAACCTTAAAGAAAATCCATCTTCCATTTGTTTTATTGCAATTCCAAGGAAAGAATTTAAGTTCACCATACATGCTCAGCTCGAACTTCGTCATGCATGATTTTGGCAAATTCATCACACATGTACCTTGACAAGATCACCGAATCATAATTCATCGACATAATATTTGAACAATGAAGAGTTGAACTTCTCTTCTTAGTAAAAAAGTGTTATCTACCATTCTCCATTTATATTCAGTTTAAATAAGGAAAGATTTAAATATATCATACCAAGCATTGGAGCTCTTGTTTTAGACCATCATAAAGCTTTCTTTAGTTTATAAACATGGAAATGATCTGGTTATTTTATTCAAAAGTCAATGAATCTGGAGTTGTGCATCGAATACCTCCTCATTGATAAAACCGTTCAGGAATGCACTTTTTACATCCATTTGGAATAATTTAAAGTCTAAAGCACAAGCATAAGCTAATAGTATCCTAATTGACTCAAGTCTAGCAACTGGGGCATAAGTTTCATCATAATCGATGCCCTCTTATTGATTATAGCCTTGAGCAACTAACCTAGCCTTATTTCGAGAAACAATACCGTTCTCGTCTAACTTATTTCTAAACACCCACTTAGTTCCTATAATTGTCATATTCCTAGGTTGTGGAACTAACTCCCAAATATTGTTAGCAATGAATTGATTTAATTCTTCTTGCATAACGACTATCCAACTATCATCCGTTAAGGCTTCATTCGCATTCTTTGGTTCTATAGTTGATACAAAATAAAAGAAGTTACTTTGGTTTTGGAATTGTGATATAAGGGTTCTTTGATTAAGGTTTCCTATGAAATTTTCTAATGGATGGTTCTTAGATTCCTTAATATTGACTATTTCATCAATCTCTAAGGTTTCATCCATAATGTCATTTTCTAGGTTTTTCTTTTCGGTAACCTTAATTGCTTCTTCTTCATCTAAGTCATCATCCACCAAGGGTGATGTCTTAGAGGGTGGAGGAGTTTCATCGAATGTCACGTTAAGTGATTCTTCGACTTTCCTAGTGTGTTTGTTTAGGATGATGTAGGCTTTACTATCTTGAGAATAACCTAAAAAGATACCTTCGTATGACTTTGGGTTAAACTTTGTAAGGTAGACTTTAGTGTTTAGAATGAAGCACTTGCATCCAAATACTCTAAAGTAATCTAATGTAGGTTTCTTACCTCTTAAGAGTTCGTAGGGTGTTTTTCCTAAAATGGCTCTAATTAGGATTCGGTTAAGAATGTATGTTAAAGTGTATACTGTGTTACACCAAAACTTTTGTGGTAACGATTGCTCATTCAACATAGTCCTACTCATTTCTTGAAGTGTTCTATTTTTCCTTTCAACCACGCTATTTGATTGAGGAATGCGTGGACCTGAGAATTTATGTGTAATACCATTGGCATTACAAAACTCTCTAAATTGCACCTCATTATCAAATTCCATACCGTGGTCGGTTCTTATTGACATTATTGTACATCCTAATTTGTTATGAATCTTCTTACTAAATATTTCGAATTGATCGAAAGCTTCGTTTTTGTCCTTAAGGAATCTAGTCTAAATATACTGTCACACCCCCAAACGGGGCCTAGTCGGAAACACGTGTTCGAGGGCGTGGCATTATAATATACATCACACAAGATACAAAGAACGACCTCCAAGGGTACGTTTAAAAGTCCAACATCGTTGCATTGATTAAAATAGTTAAAGTTTTACATAGGCCCAAAGATAATATGCGGAAGCGAATAAAAGAGTTTAAAGTTTGACAACGATGTTAACATAGATAATAATAATTCTTGAAAATCGGTCCAATGCAAGGCTACACCATAAAGCAAGCAAAGACATCCACAACTAAACACCTGAGAAAAACATGCTAAAATGTAGAATTCTCATTCAATCGTTGTAGACCAATTTATCCTTTGGTTCATTTCATAATTTCATCACATATAAGCATTTTTTTCCTATACCTCTCCTATGACTTTAAGTTCTTAGTGATGTCACTATCATGTTTAGAGAAAAAGTTACATATACATCTTTTATACATATTGTACCTATACTTAGGCATGTTCAATTCCAAGTTATTCAACATGTTCTCTTACATTATCTATTTTTGGAGAGTAATTAGAAATCTACCTTTGCCAAGATGTTACCGCTCATAGATTTACTACCAAAAATGACATTTACCTCCATTGTATGCCTTGTGTGTAGAGAAGAGTTTCGGTTACCCGATATATGTTTAGAGCATCCGCTATCTTGATTCCATGCGTTCAGGCTCCAGTCGAACTCAAGGCATAGTCTATTTATATAAAGATACTAACTTCAAACATCTGGTCCCTATTATCTCATGGGGTGCAAAGTTTTAGTGTCAAACATCTCTTGCATTGATGCAATTGGTTTATGATGTGAGAATGGAAGAACATTTCCCATGGCATGTAACTTTGGCGTGGATATTTGTTCAAGTTACGGGAAATTCATGAGGTGGGTTTTGCGTCCACATGTCTTTAGATGGTTGCGGAGTTTTAGGATGAGAAAAAATTATTATTGACTCTTCTAGGAGGTGGAGTTTTTGATCTAAAATTAAGTTTTGAAAATCCAACTCCGAGTTTAGATAATGTGAGATAGGATAATAATAGGATTGGGGGGGGGGGGGGATGTGACTATATAACAACCCAGTGGAAATAACATAAATTATTTATATATAATATAATAGTATTGTATTATTTGTCATGGAAATTTCTTACACATACTATTCTAGAAACTGCAGTGGCACAGAGGACTTTCTTAGATGGAAAAAAAGTAGTTATAATTTAGGTTTTACCCTTGTTCTCTATAACCATGAGCTATGATACCAATCTGTAACACCCCCATTTTTGACATATAACAACGGAAGCTAATCTGGGGTATTACTTTATGGATCAACAGACATAATCATAGAAAACGACTCAAAAGAGACGTTTTGGAAAATTTAGTTATCATTCAATATCATATCGGAGTTTTACAAATGAGGTCCCAAAATCTAGAAACATAAAGTTTGAATGATAACAGTTTAGCCATCTTCAAGTCCGTGTCACTCTGTGCCATAGGTTGCTTAATTACCTGAGATAAACATGCTAAAAGGGTCAACACAAAGGTTGAGTGAAATTCATAGGTTTTTAGATATAATAGTTGAGTACAAGCTCAATAGTGGGTTACGTTGTTATACACCCATAAGTGTAATAATTGCAATGAGTACAATTATTATGGAAAACAGTATTATCATGAAAAATAGTAGTATTGCCCTAAGCTCATGAATCACATATTTAAACTTAATTATTCAGGGAGCCTCTATCCGAAGACATACTGGGAGCTACTACCCAAAGAGATACTAGGAGCTATTACCCAAAGAGATACTGGGAGCTATTACCCAAAGAGGGACTGAGATGTCTTATGGGAAAATAGAGGTAACTTAGGAAATAATATATCAGGATAGCATATAGTTGGAAAAACACTTGTATTCATAGTTTATAGTATGAATCCCCCACGGGATTTAGAAAACATATAAAGATGGGACTATTCATAGTGATGGAACCATATCATATATCAAAATCACTTGTGTTTAATTTGTATAAAACAAGCATGTATCCCCCTCGCGGGTTTATAAAACATTTAAATAAGTAAAGGTGAGGCTTTGAACTTCACTAAGTCTTTGAAAAGTAATCACGTTGTTATAAAATAAACGAGTATGTAAAAGAGTTTGTGAACAAGCATATATCCCCTCGCGGGTTTATAAAACATTCAAAAGATTGAAATGTGAGGCTATGGACTCACAATATCGATTTTAAGTACTTGTGTATATTAAAAACAATTGAGCATGTATCCCCCTCGCGAGTTTATGAAACATTTAAAAGAGTTAAATGCGAGGCTATGAACTCACAATATCGGTTTTAAGTACTTGTGTATATTAAAAACAATTGAGCATGTATCCCCCTCGCGGGTTTATGAAACATTTAAAAGAGTTAAAATGCGAGGCTATGAACTCACCTTAACAGTATAGGAAAATCTGATTGATGGCAAAAGTATATCAAGTGAAAGTAACGGCTTCGTCACGCAACCTGAAGTAATATGTCAAGTCTTAATGTGATGGTTTATGTTTCAAAACTTCATGGTGTTTAACGTACATGTTTGATTTATTAAATTATGGAAATATTGTATCGATGTTCGGGCTATCATAATCTAGAGGCCATGTAGTATCGTTTGAGGAGTCAGGGCACTTTAAATCATAAACCCAACAAACTTGTCAAAACGAAAACTCAAATGAAACCCTTCATATGAAATTCCCTAGTAACGTGATACGATAAGATTTTAAGTTTCTTCAAAAGTTAGTTGATGATAAATTATGTTAAATATATAACAAAATAATGCGTCGACTTATGATTAATAACGATAAATGTGTCGGGTTTTAATTAAATCGAGTTTTATAATATTAATATATATTTTTATAATTTATATAAAAATATTGTATTTTATATTTTTAAGTTTGCAAAATTGGCAATATATACCCTTGGTTTATAAACTTTTACAACTTCTAAACCTTTAACTTTGAAACTTGGAAAAATAGGTCCTTATAGTTATAACTTTGGAAAAATGACATTTTCAGCCTCTTTAGTTATAAGGTGAGTATGGTGAGCTAGAAAAATAGCTAGGGTGAGTATGGTGAACTATAAGGTGAGTATGGTGAGCTAGAAAAACATCTAGGGTTAGGGGCTGTAGGAGGTGATTAATGGAAGCTATAAGGTGAGTATGGTGAGCTAGAAAAACAGCTAGGGTGAGTATAAAGCTTAGGACTTCCTCTTGAAATTCTATGCTAATATGGAAAAGTGTTAAAATTCCCATTAGAAGGGTAAGAGAGGAGTTGTGTGTATGAACTGAAATGTGTGTAGTATTGGTGTTTATAAGGGTAAGGAACCCTTATGTGAGTCAAGTTTTTTAATGATTGTTGGTAGCATATCTTAAAGTTGCTGACTTAGGATACTAGGAGATGAGTGTTCACAGGCTAGGATAGTAGCTAGAAGTGTTTGGAAGGTTTTTTGGAAGTGTATGTGTCGGCTAGAAAGGAAAACAACAAAAGGAGGTGATGTAGCACGCTTGTGGCCAAGATTGTTGAAAGGGAGTTGCATTGTAAATGCTTAAGGAAGTTAGTACTTAGTAATAGGTGCTTGAGGTTGCCAGTTGGATTTCAAATGTCAAAAGGACAAGAATAGGTATCGGGTTGGATTTAGGGTTTGGTTATGTTTTTTAAGGTTTAATTTCAAGTTAGGGCTAGGGTTTAGGATAGATTAAGGTTTAGTATTAGTGTTAGGATTATGGTTTAGTGTTTAGTATTAGTGTTTAGGGCTAGATTAGGTTTTTAGGGGTTTAGTTTTGAAGTTTAGGGTTTTAAAATGAAATTATGGTTTTTTAGGGTTTCATTAGGTTTAGGTTTTAAAAACTTAGATTAGGGATAAATTAGGGTTAGGCAGTCATTTATTTGAGTAATTACCTTGTAACTAAAGAGGTGTACAAATCAAAGAATGAAAACGTTGGTAAAATGAGCTTATTGGACTATGGGTGCTTAATAACTTATACCTTGAGCTTTTACGGACTTGTACATTGATTTGGAGGGAGTTTTATTTCAATATTATGGATGATACTTGTAATATGCCTTTAAAGGTTATTCATTTATATTTGTATACAATACATAGAATTAATGGGTGTTTGACAAACGTTAACGTTTAATGTTTGTTTTAGGATAATGTCTTGAAAAGTATGTTATATGGATAATGTACTTGGTAAAAATGATATTAAGATATTGAATTGACATATTAGGAGGTTTACATAATATAAACATAGATATAGATGGCATAGGTAGGTTACGTGAGCTTGTTTAGTTTGCTATGTAAACAATGTTACATAATAGAATGTAATAAAGCGAAAAATTTCCCTGTACAAATGTGATCATAATACAAATAGGTTGATTTTGCATTGATGAAAATTTCGGTTTGTTATAGTCTCCCATCCTTATAGAAATCTCGTCCTGAGATTTAGTTGAATGCCGGAGTGATGTCAAGGAATGATTATGAATTGTAAGAGAGTTGCTAATCATGTTGGATACAGATTTGGAAATGAACAGATGATGACTAAAGACTTAATTGTATAAAGGTAATAATGATTTAGATGAAGAAAAGGAATTATTTGTACAAACAGATTGAAAGAAAAAATTGGGGGTTTTGTACGAATGCCATACTTAAAGCCCACCATTATAATTTTTAATTTACAAAACCGAGGCGTCCAATCCTTGTAACTAGAATTTATAAATTTAATAGTTTGGTGATTATAATTTCCTTTATTCAAATGAAGAATGTCCTAAATTCATTTCAATAAGATGATTATAGTCGCTCATCCTATTCAGCATGAAACCATGATATCAAAACATGTTAAGTAAGAAGATGTTTCCTTGGTGGTAACATTTCCAAAATCGTGAGAAAATCATGAGACATTAGTCAATTGCGTTCATAAATTAGATGTCCTATATCGACATTTACGAGGTGAAAACTTTTTGTTGTCGTATTCCAATTACCTGACATAATTCAATGTGGTGGTTTCCATGATGACCTTTGTGTTTCAAAGTACAGGCAAGTCCTAAGAATTGGCAGTACTTTTTGATGGGTGGTAATAGGAGGAAGCCAATTTTTAATTGCTTTAATCTTGGCGGGATTAATGTGAATTCCTTGACTATCAATTATGTGCCCAAGAAATTGCACGATTCTGATCCAGAAATCACATTTCGAGAACTTGGCATAAATTTATCTGTTTTTGATGTAATTCAAGATCATCTCAGTTGTGTTTGCATGTATCCTTCTTTATTATGAGAGTAGATAATAATATCATCGATGAATACTATTACGAATTTGTCCAAGTATGGTTTTACAAAACCTGATTCATGGAGAATCCAAGAATACGGTAGTGCATTTAGTTAAACCAAAATGCATACTTAAAATTCATTAGTGTTTGTATCTTGTTCTAAAAGTAGTCTAAGGAATATCTTATCCCTTTACTCAGTTTGATGAAAGCTGGAACTTAGAGTCGATTTTCGAGTAGACACTCGAACCTTGAAGTTGTAGAAAAAAAAGAAAAAATACGTCATCGAACCTGGCAAAGGGTAATTGATTCTCTTAAACTAGTAAGTTTTAGTCAACTCCCAGTAATCGATTCATATTATGAAACATAAGAAGGAAGATGGATCTCCTGGACATAAACCTTTTGGTTTTTATACAGGATATGAGATTTAGTCAGGTTTTGCTTTGGGTCACTCTCGAAAGATCAAGAGTTTCCACCCTGAATGACTTCTTGTCATAGAAATTTTGCATAATACTAAGATAACCAATCCATACCAATGATGACGTCAAAATTACCAGTTAAAAATTTGGCATAAGATTAATTTTGAAAGTTGGTTTTTACAAATCAGGGGAAACCTGGATAACGTACTAATGAAATAGTGAGGTAAAACAAATTGTATTATATCATGAACAAATTGCCATTATACTTTACATAGTCAATATTTGACAATGTTTTTTATTTATACCATACAACCAGTGGTTAGACACTAACGAAACTTAACTAGGAATCGTAAACAAGTAGTCCGAGGGTCCTTTGTTTTCCTGCAGTTCCTGGTTAGATGAACCTATCATGTTGCAAGTTTGACATCTGACAGTAAAAGGTCCATTGTGCTGTAGGGTGCGTCGTGTTACACAAAAGGAAGTGGCTTCCATGGTACCTTTTGTTTTATTTAAGTATAACCTTATTGTTCACAGTTGTGGCCAGTATAAGTTCGATAACTTTCTTGCTTATATTCTGTTGTTGGTGTAATCATTGTTACGGTTGTGAATAGTGTTGTTATTTTGAATTTTTTCGTTGTTGTGATTGTTAGATTGGTTATTGTTGTCGCGATCATGGTAGTTGTGTTGTCGGTGGGTGTTTATTCTAATCCTTAACTTTTGTTTGTAATCATGGTTTCTTGCGCAGAAATGCTTTTTATTATCCCGCTCAATCAACTTCTGGTTAAGTGGTAATGGCTTTCCTCCATAGTTGAGAGTTTTGAAGCATTAACATTTTCCTTCAATACTTCTGGGTAATCCCCCGATAAAGACTTCCATAAGCATCCTCGTGTGTGGTACCAATGTTTTTGGCATAAAACTGCTAATTCCTGGAATCCTCTAACGTAAGTTTTGAGATCATTTTCTTTACACTCCAAGATGTAAAATTTTACCTTCCATTTTCCTTGACTTCGTTCAAGGGCAATACTTATAGGTCAAAGCCTTTCCATTGGTCCCAAGGTGTTCCTGTTGGCTTTGTTCTAATCCCCAATAGGTTGGCATATACACTTCCACAAGACAAGG
Organism: Tanacetum coccineum; assembly: GCA_026074375.1. Classification (NCBI taxonomy): domain Eukaryota; kingdom Viridiplantae; phylum Streptophyta; class Magnoliopsida; order Asterales; family Asteraceae; genus Tanacetum; species Tanacetum coccineum. The sequence goes on along the minus strand of BQNB010001337.1, from coordinate 116,052 downwards.
CGTCATCGGTTAGAGTGACTCAGTAGCAAATTTCACTCGGTCTTCCTTCTCGCACACTTGCTAGGAGAAAAATACCGAACATTACGTTCAAACCAGTGGATGAGGCCAATAAGCACCTTTCGTAACCATTGAAATAGGAAGGTTGACAACTCATAAACCCTTTGTAGTTACTTATTACATTCCTATTGGTATTTGCCATGGTAGCAGCTTGTGCTTCCAGAGCTGCAGCAATACCATCAGCAATCAGTTGCCGGATGGCAGCCTGAGTCATAGTTGGTGTTTCAGATGTTGATGTTCTCTTGGGAGGCATCTATCAATATAATACATGATATAAATAATATAGTCATATCATAAGTTAAGAGTTATAATACAAAGACTTTATGATTATTCTTTGATATTGCAGGATACAACCGAAAATTTTAAATTTAAGACTTCAAGAGATAGACATGAAGATAAAAGAAATGAGTGATCCAATCGGAGGCTTAGAGTTTCTAAGTACAAAGGTTTGAGAAAATCGGATGAATTTTTTTATAATGTGATTTTAAAAGCAATCAAAGTAATCTCGGATATAAAATAGGAGTCCATCATACTATAGATAGACAAAAATTCACAATTGTATTTATGAAACAACAAGGTGTAATGGCATCACCACTGTATAAATAACTTGTCTATATAATTTACATAGCAAAATTTGACAAGTGTCATTATTCATACATCTAGTGGTAGGATTCTATAAAGCTGTAAATGACATAGATCTAATCTAGTGGTTTTCCTTCTTTGTTCTTATGTTCTTGGATTTTGTTTAGAAGATCCTTGATGACGAACCTGGATATCCTTAATGATTATTTCCAGAGATGAATAATTTCACAAAAGCATCTGACTCGTTAGGTTACCAACGGGGACTGTTCACTCCCCAGTGGTCACGTAGATCCATAATGATTTATCTAACTCTCGAAGATAACTTATCAAAGGGATAAACTAGTGTGGGTAGTTTGAACCTAACTGGTGATGAAAGATCCTACTAATGAAGATGGATATATTGGAATGGGTGAGTGTGTTCAACAGAGTCTCAATGTCTTTAGGGTGGTGAAAATCTCCTCGGAAGGAAAGAAATCTTAGGAATCAAACAATGGTAAATAGTGATAACACTAGGAGATTGGAGACACAACTAGTTGGTGGGGCAATTGATCTTATGGTGGGATAGGTGGTTCATTAGCAGCAACATTATATGCTTGCATATATGTATCATCGTGAAAAGGTGAGATGGCTATGAGAGCAAAAAATACTTTAGATAAATATATCGTGAAGGATCAGGAGAAGATGTTTCCCCGGTGAGTGGAAATAGTATGGTGAAGTTTGGAGTATAGTATCGAAAAGTTAGAGGAAAAAAGCATCTCAATATCGAATAGGATGGTGGGAGACAGATCACTTTGTTAACAATCCAGTTAGTAAATAACATAAGTTATTTATATAATAGTATAATTGTATATGTATCTTTACATACATCATGAGATGTGGCAGCACGCAGGACTTTCTTGGATGGAAATAGAAAAGTATTATAGTCAAGTTTTTTAACCTGTTCTCTATAACCATAGGCGCTGGTACCAATCTGTAACACCCATTTTACATATAGCAGCGGATGCTAATCTGGGTATTTACTTCATAGTACTAACATTTAGTTATCATTCAATATCATATCAGAGTTTTACAAAGGAGGTCCCAAAATCTAGAAACATAAAGTTTGAAGGATAACAGTTTAGCCATGTTCAAGTCCGTGCCACTCTGTGCCATAGGTTGCTCAATTACCTGAGATAAACATGCTAAAAGGGTCAACACAAAGGTTGAGTGAAATTCATAGATTTTCAGTTATAATAGTTGAGTACAAGTTCAATAGTGGGTTACGTTGTTATAGACCCATAGTTTGTAATAATTATAATTGCATTTACAATTATTATGGAAATAATCGAATACAAGTTATCATAAGTGGTAATAATTGCAACACATACAATTAATATGAAAATTAGTATTATTGCCCGAAGTTCATGAATCACATATTTAAACTAAATAGAACCGAGAGCCTCTATCCGAAGACATACTGGGAGCTACTACGCAAAGAGATACTGGGAGCTATTACCCAAAGAGATACTGGGAGCTAGTACCCAATAGATATTGGGATGTTTAATGGGAAAATGGAGGTAACTTAGGCAATAATATATCAGGATAGCATATAGTTGGAAAAACACTTGTATTCATAGTTTATAGCATGAAACCCCTGCGGGATTTAGAAAACATATAAAGATGAGACTATTCACATTGATGGAACCATATCATATATCAAAATCACTTGTGTTTAATTTGTATAAAACAAGCATTTATCCCCCTCGTGGGTTTATAAAACATGTAAAGAAGTAAAGGTGAGGCTATGAACTTCACAATATCGGTTTTAAGTACTTGTGTATATTAAAAACAATTGAGCATGTATCCCCCTCGCGGGTTTATAAAACATTCAAAAGATTGAAATGTGAGGCTATGAACTCACTTTAACATTGAAATCTGATTGATGGCAAAAGTATATCAGTTGAAAATAACGGCCTTGTCACGCAACATGGGGTAATATGTCAAGTCTTAGTGTGATAGTTTATGATTCAAAACTTTACAGAGTTTAACATACATGTTATGATTCGTAAACCCAGCAAACTCATCAAAACAAATACTCAAATGGAACCCCTCACATGAAATTCCCTAGTAACGTGATATGATAAGATTTTAATTTTCTTCAAAAGCTTGTCGATGATAAGTTAGGTTAATTATATAACGTTATTGTTTTATAATGCGTCGATCGTTGATTAATAACGATAAATGTGTCGGGTTTTAATGAAATCGAGTTTTGTAATATTAATATATTTTTTTATAATTTATATAAAAATATAATATTTTATATTTTTAAGTTTGCAAGAATAGCAATATATACCCTCGATTTATAAACTTTTACAACTTTAGTCCTTTATATATAAAGTATATATAATTTAAACCTTTAACTTTAAAACTTGTAAAGATAGGTCCTTATAGTTATAACTTTATGAAAATGGCATTTTCAGCCCCTTTAGTTATAAATTTTAGAAAGTTACGATATATACCCCTATGCATGGAAATATTTGCAAAACAAGTCCAAAAAGCCATGCAAGCGTATTTTAGGATTCCAAATGATATTTACATGTTATAGCTTATTAGAATAAGCAAAAATAAGATGTTCTAATGTAACAAAAGTATAAAAAAAGGATTCGTTAGCTAGAAAATTAAAACGGGTTGTTTTTAGGGTTTTTATAAAAAATACATGGGTTTGAGGATTCAAAACATCAAACAAGAGTTCATATATGATCTTGAGAGTATTATGAAGATTATAATACAGATTATAAGCTTATTGAACAAGATTTAAGCTTACTTGAGCTAGAAATGGGTCGAAATGGGGTTTTCGGGTTCGTACGCCTAGTAACGACTTCAAGGGCTCCGTTTTCTTGATTTGTGGCTTCTATTATAAGCTTAGGGACTTCACTTGATCCTTCTTGGTTTGAGTTAAGACTCCATTGTTGTATTTGATGAGTTTTGAGGTGTGATTTGAAAGGGTTACTTGTTTTGGTTTATATAGTACTTAAAACCCTTAGTGCCCAAGTTTTCTTGGTGTCTAAGGGTCAAGGGCTGTAGAGTGGTGATTAAGGGAGGGCTAGTAATGAGTAAGGTGGGCTAGGAAACTAGATATGAAAGGTGGAGTGGTGTGGAGGGTGTTCGGCTAGAAAGGGGTGACAAGGAGGTGATCAGACAAACTTGGTGCTCAAGAGTGATGATAAAGGTGCTTGTAAGCTGCTTAATATGACAAGGAGGTGAGTCATGAAGGTGCTTGGTTGCTTAAAATGGGTAGAAATTAAAGAAAAAGGGTATCGGGTAGGTTTAGGGTTTCGGGTTAAGGTTTTTGGTTTAATTTTGAGTTAGGTTTAGGATTAAGGATAGTTTAGGGTTTATGATTAGTGTTAGGATTAAGGTTTAGGGTTTTGAAATAACGTTTTGAAAAGTACGTTAAATGGATACTGTACTTGGTAAAAATGATATTAAGATATAGACTTGACATATTAGGATGTTTACATGATATAAACATAAATAGAGATGACATTGGTAGAGGTTGCGTGAGCTCGTTTACTTTAGAAATGCAAGTTACGTTGCATAATAAGATAAAACAAAAAATTTCCCTGTAAAAAGGTGGTATATATATAATATATGGATATTAAAGTACATCTAATTTAATAGATGGATATTTACATTGATGAAAATTGCGGGTTGTTACATTATACAGTTCGAAAGCATACTTATGCAGCATGCTCTAGGTACTAGACCGTTTAAACCACAGTGATTACCCTTTACATGTTGTTATTGTATTTTTGTAACAGGTATTAGCAACTACCAACAACAAAGTGGCTACAGCTCCCACAAGAACACTGGCTATCTAAATTCCGCTACTAAGGTAATCCTATATTTATATTAAGAAAAATCTTATTTCTCAAGAAGTTAGTAGGCGGGCCGTAGAACTTAAAGAAATTCAAGATGAAGATACATCACCTTCTAGAAACACTAGCAAAATTCCTATGGAGGTTAAAGGTTTCGAACCACCTCAAAAGGAAGTGATTCCTGTTCGTAGGTCCGTAAGGACACATCAAGCTCCTTATCGCGTATGTCTAATTGTAGAAGTGGAGTAGCGTAGTTTGGGGGATCTTAATGAACCCACTAATTATAAAGCTGCAATGTTAGATCCGAAATCTGATAAGTGGCTTGATGCTATGAATGCGGAAATGCAATCTATGAAAGATAATCAAGTCTGTTGCTTGGTTGATCTTCCCTCTAATGGTAAGATTGTTAGGAGTAAATGGCTTTTTAAGAAAAAGACTGACATAGATAGCATAATACACACCTATAAAGCTCGTCTTGTAGCAAATGGATTTACTCAAACCTACAGGGTTGATTATGAAGAAACATTCTCACCCATTGATGATATTAGAGCTTTTAGGATTCTTATAGCTATAGCGGCGTTCTATGACTATGAGATATGGCAAATGGATGTAAAAACTGCCTTCTTAAATGGTTATCTTGATGAAGATATTTATATGGTGTAACCTGAAGGTTTTATTGATCCTAAATATCCCAGAAAAGTATGCAAGCTTTAAAGATCCGTTTATGGTCTTAAGTAAGCATCAAGAAGCTGGAATAGGAGATTTGATGAGGAAATGAAAAAGTTTAGTTTTGCTCAAAATCTTGATGAGCCATGTGTATATCAAAAGGCGAGTGAGAGCAATGTTACATTCCTCATCTTATATGTCGATGACATAATCATCATGGGAATTCACATTCCAAGTTTACAAAGTGTAAAGACATATCTTGGAAAGTGTTTCACTATGAAAGATTTAGGGCAAGCGGCATTTATTCTTGGAATCAAGATCTATCAAGATAGATCGAAGCAATTAATTAGACTTAGTCAAAGTGCTTACAAGGATAAAATATTGAAAAGATATAGGATGGATAATTCCAAATGTGGTAATATCCCCATGCAAGAAAGACTTAACTTGAATAAAACAAAAGGTGCTTCAACACCCGAAGAGGTGAACCGTATGAAAAATGTACCTTATGCTTTGGCTGTAGGATCGATTATGTATGCAGTTAGATGCACTAGACATGATGTTGTGTTTGCGCAAAACATAAGAAGTCGTTTTCAATAGAATCTGGGTGAACCACACTGGACTGCTATGAAAACCATTCTTAGGTATTTAAGAAATACTAAAGATATGTTTCTGGTTTATGATGGAAATCCTAAAGCTGAACTTCGAGTTGATTGCTATTGCGATGCTGGATTTGAGACCGATAGAGATGACATAAAATCTTTAACAGGATATGTCTTCGGTTTGAATGGAGGCGCGGTAGACTAAAAGAGATCCAAGCAAAGTACTATTGCAATGTCTACTACATAAGATGAATACATAACTGCTTCAGAAGCTGCAATAGAAGATGTTAGGATTAAAAAATTTATTTCAGGGCTTGATATAGTACCAACAATAAATGAACCAATTAAGATGTTTTGCAATAATTCAGCCGCACATCTTATTGCCAACAAAGCAGGGGTTCAAAAAGGTGTCAGACACTACCATAGAAGATACCATTATGTTCGCGAATGTATTAGATTGGGCGAAATTAATCTTCTTAAAGTTCACACAGATGACAATCTAGCAGATCCTTTTATGACGGCTTTATCAAAAGGAAAGTTTACTCAATATGCTAGGAGCATGGGACATCGTTTAGCTAGTAGTTTCATGTAAATATGTGTTTAGAATTTGGATAAGGGATATTAAGACGATTTATTTAATGATAATGATACTTGGTATTTTGTTATATTTATTTTAAATTGTGTCTATATTTGCATGTTTAATTCATGCATAATTTTATTATTCAAAATTAGACCATTCTCGATCAATAATATGAGAAAAAATCAATTATAACTCCATCTTATTCTTGTCAATCAATGAGAAGAGATAGGAGTAAGTCTCACTCTTCTTATCAGAAAAAGACACTATGTTTGTCTTTTTAAGAAAACAAATGTTTGTTTACGAATTATGTTGCAATAACACAATTAATCAGAACATAGAAAGTTTAATTTAGTATTTTTGATAATCAAATTCTTAAAAGAATTAACTACCTAATTAACTACTAATAAGACTAAGATCCAACTTGACCTCCTACTTATTACCGGATGTCTGACCAACGTGTAAACAAGTAGGGCAAGAGGTAAGCGACAAGCGTTAATTGCATTAAAAATGCAACTGTTAGTTTTATGAGACACATGACTTTAGTAGCTCATATAGTAAAGTCATGTACATGTTTTGTCTTATCTTATGCCCCGGGTCCAAGGTCTGACCAAGCATACTCGATTTTAGTCCACCAAAAAGGAACATGTAAAAATTGACATAGATCTGACCTATAGAAAAAAATTGCCATGGGTTGGAAAGGCCCAGAGGTCTGACCAGAGAGGTCAATCCAAGTGCACGTGTTCTTACTTTGGTTGGCATTGACATAAAGTTTCACATAAGGGTATACACATCTTTGTAGCACAAGTTAAGAAAATATTTTGTTAAGTTTAATCTTGACATCATCCTGTCAAAAGTTCTCGGTAGCTCCATTTTAACGCACAAAGAAGCGGGTCAGCGCGAAGCTTATTAAAAACCCGACTTTTTTAGAGAAAACGATCCGCCTTATACCGCTCTTTTAGTTTGTTCACAATGGGTGAGCCGATTTGCCAATTGACTAATGATGTATTTAAGAAAAACTTTTATCTCTCAAAGAAAACAAGTTTCATAGTTTAATGTTCGTATTTATTTGTCCAAAACTAAGTTTTACAAATAACACATAACAGGTCACTAGGAGTATATATTATGTGTGTAATTTCACAGACAAATTTAAACCAAGTTTCTCTTTATGTATTAGTCTATTTAGAGTTTCAAAAAATCTTTTGGATATAGTTATAAGTCACAAGGAGTATAAGCACATAAGCATAAAAACAGACAGAAAGTGGGATAAGGTGAAGACAGACTCAATTCAAAAAGCAGTAAATTACATAATGCCCTGAGGTCTCATATGAGTCTTCTCCAAACGAAGAACCAAAAGACTCTCACTGGGTTTTCTGCTAAAGTGCCTAGATCGCCACATTCATCATATTACATGATTGCGTGACTCTTAAAGCCGGGATAATGAAAAGAATAGAAGACTTAAAACTCTCAATTAACTTTTAATTTTAAATCTATTCTTATTCAATCTCTATAAACTAGCAATAAAGCAAGATTCTAGGTTTTTATTTATTCTTTATGGCAAGAATTGCATATTGTTGCCATAATTTTCAGTCAAAATAATAAATGAAAGTTTTGTCATGCAGTTCTAGTGTGTTTTATAAGTGTGTAACCCATAACACCAAATGAGGTTGGCTCTGATACCATTGTTGGGATTTAATAACTAGTAAACCATACTTACTACGAGTACGCAGCAGATGGATCTAGTTTGATATCAAAGATTAAAACACAAATAAGGTAAGAAAAACTAACCGTTATGTTTAATGACAATAGTCAATAAACGAGAATCATGATCTTGAAACTTTGTGATTAAGTTATCACCTCTACGGTTTCTCACGCAACACGTCAAACAAATACGCCAAGATGCTAGTCTTTACTTCACGAATAAAACAAGGAAAACGATTTGCTTGTTCTTGGTTGATTCAAACCGATCGAATACCCAAGGGGTATGCGTTCGAATCGGCTGGGAAAGGAATACTGTTTCAATTTACCTACGTGGGCTAATCATACACGTAAATAACATGCATTAGATTATTCATGCATTTATTATACATTCTAATGATATAGGTTCCATGACATCCAAAGTGATATCAAACATGCGTAGGGTACAAGGTAAATCACACATGCGATTATTTTACAAACTGGAAGCATGCGTAGAGTATTTTAGGGATATGAGATGCGGTATATGATTTTTTTTTTTTGTATCTAGTGAATGAATCAAGGGTGTGTATATATAGGCATCAAACCCTAATTCTAGATACACTAGAATACCCTTAATTCCTTATCACAATACAGCTTTTATACCTTATTTATAAAATTGATCCGAAAACCCCCTTCTAGAAGCTTATAGAGCCAATCACAATAGGACACCCATAAGGTTCGGGTTTTGTCAATGTTAGTACATTCGGTTCATATTTAAATAGTCGTTCAGTTAGTTATAAAATCATAACGGTAAATAACGGTTATTTAAATTATTACGTGAAGCATATTAAACCTTTAATAATAAGTAAATATATACTAAATGTTTAATTGTACTCTTCGTGTCTTAATGTGTGTGCTCCCAATAGGCTCACGTATTTGTAGTTGCATAACACGCGGATCCAACTATCACATTCCAACAGACGCCTCTACTTGGTTCGGACAAATTAAACTTGTCTTAACCGGCGAGTAGCATCATCTACACATCTCCTACAGCTTTCGGGCTCCATATCTCCATGGCAAAGGGCGTCCGCATTAGCTTTTCCAGAAGTAGAGTTGTAAAACCCAAACCCGTTCACTTTATCGGGGTAACCCTTTAAAAAAAAAGAAACCAAACTGGTTATTTGTTCCGGTTAAGGCATAGAGCACATCGTCGAGGTTTTATTGGTAGGCGGAGTTTTGTGTGTAGTTTTGGTCGCCTCAATACTGACCCCAAAAATCTTATTGGGCTACGGTTATATCAAGACTATGGATTATGATTAAAAAACATAAAAACAAGATAGGGAAATTCATTTGTGTTTGATTATTGAGTAGGTGGTTTTCAGTTTGATATCAAGTTAACTATGATTTAAATCAAATGAATTGGTCGATCTCCATAGCTGGTCAAACTGGCGGCTTCAAAGAATCGAGACAAAATCCATATATTCTTTGGTGAGCTGTGGTTATTAAAATTCGTTGACTTGATAAACTTTGATGTTTGATACAAAGGTACGTAACTTGTATTGTTTTAACAGTCGCGAGTTTGATTATCTGACTTTAACAAATATGCTGTTCTGGACCTACTTTAAAATTTTGTAAAAATATTATATTGAAGTCTAGCTCCCTCACCTTTTTCCCTTTAGATATGCTTCTTACATGGCTTCAACAATATACGATATTCATATTGGTGTCTTAAATGGTTTCTTGAGACCAATTATATTGCATCGTCACTATTAGCTTTAAGTGCTACAATATGGTTGAATAATGTTTAGTGCCGACTATTGCTAGTAAGTATACTTAAGAAAATAAATAAAGTATTAATTAAAAGCTTCAATGAATTTTTGATGATCTTTAAGTGATGGATCTTTGGTACTGGAAAAGTAGGTAACTTACTATGTACCAACTATTCGATTGGTGTTAACTTCCGTTTCATCGACTCCAAAAATTTGAGCAGTGCCAAAATCCGAAATTTTGGAATTCAGTTCACTGTCCAAGAGAATGTTACTGGCTTTCATGTCATGATGAATTATTTTGAGGCGTGAGTCTTCATGTAGGTATCGAAGTCCCTTTACAATTCCACGTACAATGTTGGCACAATTAGCCCAATCGAGTTATTGACTCTTGTTAGGATCTGTTGCATTTCATTACTAATAAAAACATTCATAAACTCGTGTAAATTTGAAAATATCTCTTATAATGAGAGAGATTGATGTTTCTATAGTCGTAGAATAACTAATTTCTTGAAGTGAAAGAACAAATACAAACCAGAAAGGAACGTTTCGAGACTGTTGTTAGCCATAAATTCATAGATCAAAAGTCGTTCGATTCCTTTTATGCAATAACCCAAAAGCCGAACTAGATTCATGTTTGAAGTTTTATAATCAGTTGTATTTCTGTCTTGGACTCTAGGGGACCTTGCCCGGAGTTGCTTGATAGCCAGTATACGGCGTGTACTTTTCTATAGTACACGACGTGTGCACTCATACGGCGTGTGACCTCATTTGTCACACGGCGAGTGAGGGTTTTGTTTATAGCGCAACCTTTGAAGTCGTGTTTGGGTGACATAAGTGAAATGACGATGGAAGAGCATATGGAAAGAACTCGACAATGGTGCGGGAGTAGTTCGACCTAAGATTTGGGAAAACATAGCATTTGAAATCAAAGGCCATATAATGAAGGAGCTAAGGGATACGCCATTCGGTGGAACTGATGAGGAAGATGCCAATGAACACGTCGAGAAGGTTTTGGAAATCTCTAAATGTTTAACCTTCAGAGTGTCTCAAAGGACCAGATCATGTTAACCATCTTCCCAAAGATCCTAACTGGAACAGCTAGGAGATGGATCAAGAGTGAACTTAGTTGTACTATTACCACTTGGGAGCTTCTAAAGAGCAAGTCTCTTGCTAAATATTGCCCACCTTCCAAGACTGCAAGGCAATATCAACTAAACAACACTAAAAGATCATAAAAAACATAAACTTAATCTGAGTGATTAATACGTTTTTAAGCTTATTTTGAACAACATTGACAAATTTATAATCAAAGTTTAATTAATCCAACAATCAAAGAGAATAAAAAAATACATACCAAAACCGTTCCTTGAATTGTTTTTTTTTTCATTTGTTTCACAATAAATTCGAATACTTAGATTTTAATTTCGATTTTGGTTCTCCAATCGTTTTGATTTAGGGTTCTTAGGAAGGTAGGATTTGATTCAGGTTAAAGAAGATGGATGCGATTGTTATGTCTGGTGATATTGGATATTAAAGATTAAAGACCAAAACATTCGTTCATTTAATTGGTCATTGCAATACATCAATGAATTGAAAGAACGAATGTTTAGGTTTTGTTATGTGGGGTAGAAGAGAGAAAGGGAAAAACTGATTCTTATTCAAAAGTTTATATTTTACCCCTATTCTATTAAAATCTATGTATTGGAAGTTAGATAACATGCCATTTTTGGCCCTTCAAGTTTAAAAAAAACATTCCAGCTTTTCAAAAAGTTTTTCTTATGACATTTTTTACACATATACTTTTTGGTGGTTTTTTTTCCTTCTACCCGAGTTTTGCCAATTTTGACTAAAATCGATTTAATTTTAACTTTTTATTAACTAATCAAATTGAACGAATCAAAATCAAGCAACCTGATTGGCCTAATATTTTTTTCCATTGCCAAAGTACTCCGAAATAATGTTACTCTTTTATTATATAAAATATATATATTTAAAACCAAATCCGTACGTAATTGAATACCATTATCATTCGGTAAAATTTTAATATGCCAAGCGATCAACTTTGTTAAACATTATGTTGAACTTACGACAACAAACTTGAAGTTCGATCGCGGAACGCTAGATTGCGAATTGTATCGAGTACAAGTAGCAACACGAGAGACAACAAAGAAACGACAAGAATATGCACACGTGACCCCAAACGTTACATTGTATTAATTAACGAATGAGAAAAGAAGAATGTACAAACTAGCATCCCCCCATCTCTATTTATAGAGATGAGGGGGGTAGAAACCTATCATAAATAGAATAGGAAACATCTTTGCCTTTAAAAGGCAAGCTTATCTATTCCTAGTTATAGTCTATTCCTAATCTAAATTACAATGTACACTTCACCTCCTAACCTTTGTTTAAGTTTATTCTTAATATACAACAATGTCGTGTGCACTATACCCGTTGTTGCTAGAAACCCTTCTTGCAAATCGAATTAATTAGAAGAACCCTAAACCCTCGATCCCGAACAAGCAAACCCGATCGTTAACTTGAAACTCAAGCGAACCACGATCGAAACTTGAACCACAAGAAAACCGCAACAACAAATTTGTTAATTCGTCCTTAGTCGTTTTTTTTAAACTAACGATAAGTTGATTCTTCTTCTTCAAATTGTAAGCTTTATTAGGTTTTTAATAAAGGAGTGTGACCCCAAATGTTACATTATATTAATTAACGAATGAGCAAAGAAGAATGTACAAACTAGCATCATCCCCCATCTCTATTTATAGAGATGAGGGGGTAGAAATCTATCCTAAATAGAATAAGAAACATCCTTGCCTTTAAAATGCAAGCTTATTTAATCCTAGTTATAGTCTATTCCTAATCTAAATTACAATGTACACTTCTCCCCCTAACCTTTGTTTAAGTATATTCCTAATATACAATAATTTCCACCTTAGGAGTAACACTTAAACATAATCGATACTTAGCATCTTCATCCAACGCTGAAACCTCAAACCGGGGACCGCCTTGTTAACCAAGCCGTGTACTTTAGTAATTTCCTTAGATTAGCTTTCATAGACTCCTTCACTTTCTTCTTTTCAGCAACATTACCTTTTGCACCCTCTTGACCAGGTACTCTGGTTACCGTAATGTTTGCCCCCACCTTTATACCAAGGTGTACCTTTTCCTGCTTCTTTACCAAGCTGTCCGTGTTTGTTTCCCACCATAAGTCTTGATGGTTCTTGGAAAACAAGTAAGGTTTAGCTTTGTTACGAGATTCAAGAAAAGTAATTACTTGGAGTACAAGGTATATCAAGGTTATAGACATGAGATGGAAAGATCGAAGCTTTAAGGTTTTCTAAAGGTTAGTAGATCAATCTTTACAAAAAAGTGGGGTTAACACACGGCTTGTGAGACTTGTCGGTAAAGTTGGTTAAAAAGCAACTTGACAAGGTTTGTAGCAAGGTTAAAGAAGAATGACTAGTATGAATACTAGGTTAAACATCGAAAAGCTCGATGGGAATATTGTACAAAAGCATGGAGGTTCAAAACAAGTTGGATTAAAGCAACTTGGTTCTAAACAAGTTGGGTTAAAACAACTTGGTCACAAATAAGTTGGGTTCAAACAACTTGGTCCTGGTGTTGAAACAGGATTCCATGGAGTACAAGATGAAAAACGTGTTTGGTTTGAGGTGGAACTGCAGGGAGCTCAAGGGGATCGTGAAGCTGAGGTTTTTCAGGTTAGTAACGATGATACTGCAGTGGCTCAAAGACGGTTGAAGGATAAGCAATCCGAAGAGAAGACAAACACGGACTGCTTGGTAAAGGATCAGGAAAAGGTACACCTTGGTATAAAGGTGGGGGCAAACATTACGGTAACCGGAGTACCTGGTCAAGAGGGTGCAGAGGGTAATGTTGCTGAAAAGAAGAAATTGAAAGAGTCTATGAAAGCTAATCTAAGGAAATTACTAAAGTACAAGGCCTGCTTAACAAGGCGGTCATCGGTTCGAGGTTCCAGCGTTGGATGAAGATGCTGAGTATCGATTATGTTTAAGTGTTACTCCTAAGGTGGAAATTGTTGTATATTAGGAATAAAAAGTTTAGGGGGTGAAGTGTATATTGTAATTTAGATTAGGAATAGACTATAACTTGGATTAGATAAGCTTGTCTTTTAAAGGCAATGATGTTTCTACTGTCTTAAGTTCATTTATCTTATTATGATTCATGGAGGGTAATTTGAGAGATTAGAAGGTTGGATTAGTAGTGTGGTATATAATTTGTAGTTGTAAAGATTTAAGTTGCTTATCTTCACAAGACCCCTATTGGATTATGACAAAAAGGGGAAGAAGATTACAGAGATATGATTTGCAGCTTATTATGTGTGGTGATATGAGCAGGGTACAAAGGGAAATCTACTTAAGGGGAAGTTTGTTTCATTCAGGGAGATGATTACATCTCAACTTCAGGGGAAGCTTTGGCTTTATGATGAAGTTCGTACACGACTTTGTTTGTTTTGTCATCATCAAATAGGGGAAGATTGTTGGGATTCTTGATTTGATGAGACAAAGTGAATAAAAGAATGAAACAAAAGGACTTAAATGCAAAAGAAGAATTCTTTAAAAGATGGAAGATTTTAAAGATTTCAGAAGATCTCCTTAAGAAGATAAAGATACAGAAGATAATATTATATGTTAGGAAGATATTATTTGTTCTTATCTTTTGTAATTTGTTCTTATCCTTTGTAAACCTAGATATCTCTATAAAGAGATATCAGACATATGGTTTTAGGCATCCATAAAACATAGAACTCTCCCAGTGAGAGTCTAGAAAAACGTGTGTGTGTGTACACGTTTAGTTAGTTGTTAGATTAATAGTTAGTTAGTTAGTAGCTCCAAGGTATAGAATTAGGGCAAGGTGGAAACGTATGAGAATAAAAACCTTGTTTGATAATATATTGTTCTTTATATTCAGCTGCATATTTATATTATCTGTAAAACGATCCTAGATGGGCTTAAACGATCTCCACATAAACAAATCCCTTATTTCACTTAGCGATGTTTTAGAATTTGTGCAAAATATGATCATCCATTTACAAAAATATAATAACTCGACGATTCAATCCATCAATTCGATCCATAATTTGACTTAAACCCTAACTTTTATCTATTCAAAATGACGATTCGATCTAAACCTACCTTACTGTGAGAGCTAAAAAAACGTGTTTGCCAATAGATTCGGTTGTTTCGGCTGTTTTGATCGTCACTCTCAAGTAAGTGTCATTTTGATCGACGCTTTCAGTTGATTCAGTTGACTTTGTTAGTTTTGGTGATATTTTTAACGCGTTTAGTTGAGACAACTGTATTAAGGTGCAACTAGATGTTAGTTCTATTGAAATTTGTTAGTACGTTTCATCTTTATTTCGAGTTAGTTTTATCGGAATTTGATGAAGTTGTTGTTAATTTTGTGCTTCGTTTTTATATCAATTTAATTTTGAGATTGTTTGAAAATCTGTTATGTAAATGTGTATATGTTGCTGATGGTTATTGAATCGCGTTTTAATGTTTAATTTTACGAAATGAGTTAGGTGTTGATACGTGTAGGTGTTGCCCAAAAATAAGCAAATAACATAAGAGTTTGCTTTACGAAATAAGGAGCATCCGCTTTTTATAAAAAATTATATTTATCTCTTGTTGGCGTAACAAAGAGAAAAAATTAGCCTCTGTAGATAACCTGGACCACAAAAATACAAGTCCAAAACGATCATGACCTCTTAAATTGAAGCAGAAATTCAGGGTGTTCAGTTGTTGTTATCTGTTTTAGGATTGCAGCACGTTTCTTATTAAACATGTGAAGATAACTACGAAAAATGATATCATCTGATAATGACTTATCATTGTACATCAAACATCCCTTTCATTCGGGTCTTTGAGTTTTGGCGCCATTCTTTTAAAAAAACATCCTAATAAATACAGTAGGCATGTGTACATAATGATTCACATTACACTTCAATCTGACATCCTGACTTTTAATCTTAAGAAACATGGCAAAAACAATAACTTCCATGCGCTACCTTTTGGCGAAACCTTAATTGAAGATTCAAAGAAAAGGACAAAGTTGAATCAGGGACTGAGGAAACAAAACCACAGGTTGTTGCATCTGATGAAGATTCAACAGACCAAGAAGAAGACCTTCATGAAGCTTCAAGTGACAACGAAGAAGACCTTTATGAAGATTCAAGTGACCAAGAAGAATTCTATGATGAAGATTCAAGTGACCTAGAAGAATACCTTGGATTGTTTGATGAGACTGACCAAGAAGAAGATCTTGGTGAAGATGATACTGCCAAGTTGCGTGATGATGGGTGGGTTTAGTTTTTTGATAGCATCATAAGCATGGTTTGGTACTATCTTTAGTAGTCTTTTGTTTTTTATTTTGGTATCGTACACATAATGCTTTTGTAGCTATGTTTTCAACTTTGTCACTCTTATTAGGCTTTTTTTCATAGTTCATTGCAGTGTTTGTGTTTTGCTATTGATATCATGAAGCTTCAATTTATGTTTTTGTTTGTGTCTTGAAATGTTATCATGAGCCTTTTGATGTTTGCAAATGATAATCATTGAGATAATCATCTGTGTTTGTGTTTGGCCATCTTATTAGGTTTTCTTCAAAGTTCATGCTTATGTTTTGCAAATGATAATCAGGAACATTCATATGAGTTTTTGTTCCTGTTTGCAAATGATAATCAAGACGCTTCTGATGTTTACAAATGATAATCATTGAGATAATCATGTGTGTTTGTGTTCGGCCATGTTATTAGGTTTTCTTCAGAGTTCATGCATTGTTTGTGTTTTGCAAATGAGAATCAGGAACATTCATTTGTGTTTTTGTTCCTGTTTGCAAATGATAATCATGACGCTTCTGATGTTTGCAAATGATAATCATTGAGATAATCATCTGTGTTTGTGTTTGGACATATCAGTTACCAATTACCAATAACAAAAATATTTAACAACAGTATGAGAGGAAGGAGTATACGAATTAGTGACAGATTAACTGTCGCTAAATGCTATGGGAGGAAGTAGAAAGCAGATTAGTGACGGATTAGTGACAGTTTTGTGACAGATAAAGTGTCGCTAAATAGCAGTTGAAAAAGAATGCGTACTGTTTGGGCTTGAAGTTAGTTTCTACTGCTATGGATCACATTCTATAATAGTAACAAAAAAAGTCCAACATTAATCCCAAAATTTAGAATTTTTTATGAGTATAATATAATGAAAATCTATGGCATATTTTTGTAAATCCATAGATATAAACAAAGTCCTAATGGCCTAACAATTTGTATTTGAAGTTGTATATGTGGATTTAAAAGTATGACCAATTAATTTATAGCCTATTTTTGTTTAATTTTCTCACTGAATTTCAACACGTATATGAGAATTGGTAGAACTTTTTACACCAACAGTGGATTTCAACACATGTGTTTCAAAACTTCTTGGAGGAAATTATGGTTGGGATAAGTTTTTATCTGTAAAAAATTTGAAATCTCTTTCTGTAACTAATACATAAAACAAAAGTCATGACCAAGAAGGGCTATAACATCCGTTACACCATGCTTAGGATTTTCAGATTTTATAATTTATAATTGCTTTTGTATTGAGTGTTAGTGTTGATGTACAATATGTTGTTTGTGGTACGACATTTATTTTTTTATCATTAATTTTTTTAACTTTTTGAATCTTTATAAAGGCTTCTTAACTTATACAAACCTAATCAGTAAAAAGTTCAACTTCATTAAGTTCTTTTTATTCTAGATGTTATAACAATTCCTAACTTATAAGTAACAGTCTACCCGTGCAACGCACGGGTATTGTTCTTGTTATTAGTTGTTAAGAAGGTCTTATAATCATGAGTAAGGGATTATGAAATGCGAAGTGAAAAAAGTACAAAAACAAAGGTTTAGTAATAGCTTAGTTGTATTTTAAGCTTTGTATTTTATAAGTGATTAAGTAATAAGATTTAGATAATAAGACTAGCTTATTATCCGATTGAAATAATGTATGCGTTGAATCATGATTTAGAAACAAATTTATTACAACAGTTTACGAGCCTTATATGTTGACTTGGATATGTTGATTTGTGTTGTCCCTGCTTAGGTTATGGTTTGTGCCTACGTTGAAGTGTTTCGACCTCTCAATTTAAATTTATACTTAAACAAGGTGATAAATTAATGTATACTTTCTGCAATCACTTTTTGACTCCTTACTTAACTTACCCATCTTACAACCTATACAGTTGAGTAAAACTGTGTTTTAGCTAAGCATTGTCTTAGACAGTTGTCATTTACAAGCATAAGGATAAGAGTGTCATTTACAAACCGATTCAAGGCAACATGTTACCTCCTTCAAGTTTACTTTAGGAATGCGTTTAAAGCTAGCTCTCTCCTTTGCAACCCTGAAGTGTTGCTAGTACGGAACATGAAATGTAGACCTGTAGTGCTGAATAAACATCTTTTCATAACAAATTAACTTGTTTGTAATTGGGTTCTAAATGATATTTAGACAGTGACAACTGAGGGTTTGTACCAGGTGCTCATTTTTTATGTTTGGTTCTTATGGATAAAGTGTAGTACCTTGCTCTCATGGTCATGTTGCAGGTGAAGGTATGCATTTTTTTTCTTCCTGTTTAGTACTTATGTAATAAAATTTTGGGTTTGAATGACACTCCTACGAGCAGAAATGTAAATTTAAGATGAAGTACCATGCTCAGCCCTATCTATTAATCATTCAAAGCTTAAATATAAAGAAATATCATTGTAGTCTTATAACGCCATATACATTTAAGTAATCTTAGAATTACAGTATGTTATACAAGCTTCATTCTATTACAAGTCCACGGACATTTTAAGACTAGTGGTTGTGAATTCTTTTGTTCAGTATGATTTTTAAGACTGTCCCAGTCCTAATCGATCCCTGTAATAACCAGTCCAACTTCTATTTGTAGTGCTTTTTAGTTGACTTTTCTTAAGCGAGACTACCGTGTTGTAATCCAAGTCTAGCCATAGATATATTGTGAGTGGAGAAAATTGAGATGGACAGGAATGGCCGGGCTGGGATGACCACAATATACTGTATATAATGGAGCATTTCTTTTTATCTTTTTAGTAATAATGTATGCGTTGAATCATGATTTAGAAACAAATTTATTACAACAGTTTACGAGCCTTATATGCTTAGAAATCAAAAAACAGCCAACTTACAACCTTTGCGACCGATTCTTTATTAGCTACTTTTGCTATATGACCCTTTTGAGACAAATTATAGCCCATATTAACTTGATTAATGTTAAGGCTGTTGACTTGTCTTAGAAACTCTAAATTTGACTATAATAAATCCTAATAATGTAACCTTGGACTTGCTTTATAGATATAAACGTGTTTTTTCGTTGAAGATTTAAACCAGAATACAAAATGTTAGTGAAATATAAAAATTTAAGACATTGAGATTTTACTGTTTTAAGAACTAGTTGAATTATTGCATATGAACATCTGTGTATAACTTTTAGAATGTTGAGTTTTGCTAGACAAATTTGGAAAAATGTGCAACATATAAGTGACATGACATTGTTACATTTTGCATCATTGACCATAACAGCATTAAAGCCAAAGTTTAGTAGTATGTTAATAACAAGTTAATCCACACGGTTTATTTTATATCAGGGGAGGGTATAAAACCAGGTATGCATAAAAATAAAAAGAGTGGACTGTTTTACATGGTATGCTAGTTGTGCACACGTAGCAACCTGACTATCATATGTGCCACTTGTATAGCTTTGTTCAAATACTTAACAGGATGCTATTACAGATAGCAAGATGTTCCTAATGATATAGGAGTGTATGAATGACATTTTGGTTCAACTTTATGATATAGGAGTGTATGAATGACATTTTGGTTCAACTTTATACTTGTGCTAAAAAAATTCCGATTATTGCTTTAATTGCAATTTTCTAATATTTCAGCAGTTTTCTGCAGGTTGACATCGGTTCACAGAACACTTTTATTGATATTTGGATTCCCAAGACTAGTTATTCTTCTGAAAAAATGATTGCTCTTCTTTGTTGATTTGAACTAGAAGTATCTGAAAACACGGATAGTGTCATAAGTTGCAAAATATTGGTATTACATTTTAATTTGTGGATTAAATTTAAAATTGAATTTGATTGTTATCATTTTCTGATAATCCAAGTTATATTTCATTTTGGATATTTTAAGTGATTCTATGTATTTGGCTTGTGTATGCATATTTCATTTTGGATAGTTCAGGTATATTCATTTTTTGAATTTTTGACAAAATTTATAAGACGATTAGCGACGACCTTAACTTTCATGTCACTAAACAGCTTTAGTGACAACTTTTTTATTGTTAGCGACAAACCCTGTTGTCACTAAAGGAAATTTTTCTTGTAGTAATGGTTTCAAAATCCTCACACTAAAAAGTGTAAAGAATTAAAAGCTCAACACTTAAAAGTGTGAGAAATTATTTTAAATCGTGAAGAATTGTTTCAAAATCTTCACTTAAAAATGTGAAGAATTGAAAGCTCACATTAAAAAGTGTGAGGAATTGTCTTAAGATCATGAAGAATTGTTTCAAAATGTTCACACTTTTAAGTGTGAAGAATTGTTTCAAAATCCTCACACTTGAAAGTATGAAATTTTCCATAAATCTTCACATATAAATGTGTGAAATAATTTGCTACACCAATATCGTTCACACACAAGTCAAGTGTGAACTTTTAGAATTTACACACTTTAGCGTGTTAACATATGCTTTAATAAGTGTGAATAATCAACTATTTTGTTATAGTTATAACGATGTGATTCGTGCTTTTTTTTTCATTTGTATAGTGTAAGAAAAACACTATGAGGGACTAATAATGTCAACGTATATAACAATAATATTTAAAATAAAAAAAATTAAAAAAATAATATTTTTTATTAATATAGCGTCGTCTTCTTCTTCCCTGTTGCACCCTCTACCTACATAAAAAAAACACTTTGAAACACAAAACACAAACCCACACACATAAACACAAACACACATAAACACACAACAAACACAAAAAAAAAAAGAAAAAAAAAACAACCGCGGTGGCTGGTATTTATGGCGCGAGTGCCGGTGTCGTGTGCCGTTCTCAAAGTTGGGCTGGTACCATGGCGCCAACTTTATCAGCCATGGTACCGAGCCCTCTTATATTTAAAACCAAATCTGTATATACTTAAATATCAAAGTCAATTACCAAAAGTTTACGAGTAATATGCCAAGCGATCAACTTTGTTAAACATTAATTCCAATCCAATTTTTTTATATAAATTAGCAGATTATCCAATTAAAACATAATAACAAAGTGATTTCAATAGTATGGATCCAAACAGATATACTAATCGGTGACCACATTGAAAAGTAAACAGATATACTAATCGGTGACCACATAATTTATAGGGTCAAAGTTAGTAAAGTAAACAGTCTAGAAATGATGATGGTAAATGCATAAGAATTGTGTTTGAATGAAAGTTGAGATTGACAAGTCAATATTAAAAAGTAAACAGATATACTAATCGGTGACCACATAATTTATAGGGTCAAAGTCAGTAAAGTCTGTTAAATATAGAACACATATTTGGCGGACACCCATTTCACAACTACTCATATTTTGCGGAATTTTCAAAAATACTCGATTCTCACACACCGTGTGAACTTTTCAAGATTTTGTACGAGTTTATTAGTCAAAAAGATTTAGCAACACTTTGGAACTCCTAGAGACACTCTTTGTGTGACCTTTAGTGACACTTTTCGGAACGTGTTAAATAAGATAAGTATCACCATAAACGCGCATAGCTGAAAAACAAAAAATTTAACAAACATCTTAGGTACGAGTAAAAATCTTAGAGGAGAGTTATTTAAGATACCCTCTTTTTCTTGGATACTGAGAGACCAATCTCAGCCATTCATCTAAAAAAAAGAAGGGTGGAGATTAAAAAAAAGTTTTGTATTAAAAAAAATAATAAATAAATAGAAAAGCGGAAGGGTAATTTGGTAATACTACAACAATAAAAACAACCACTCACGATCTCATTATTCATCCGCCGTTTCATTTCAAAAACACACACCAAAAACACACACAAAAAACACACACTACTCACACAGTTACACCGATAAAAAAAACACACTAAAACACACACAGAACCCTAGATCTAGCAAAAAATAATCAAAATATAAGAAAAAATCATATAAAAATGGAGGTAGAAGACGCTGGACAAGGTTTCGGTAAAAAACCGAAGAAAATCAGGATTAAATTCAAAGATAGAGGTATAAAGCACACAATATCGACATTTTTATTGTTATTTTGCATTTAATACTGTTTATAGGGTTTTTTGATGAATATATTGTCATTTTTATGACAGTCATTGGGATTTTAAAGGAGATAAATGGATTATCTTACTGTGTATAGATGTTGAAATGATGGTTAAGTGATAAGTTTTACTGATTAGAAACGACTAGTTTATGATATGATTAATGGATTATTAAGAAATGAAAGGACGGCCTTAAGCCTTTGCCGAATGCTGGTCGCATCATATGGCCGTCGGCCAACCAGTGAATATGCTTCGGCCAGCCGCGGCTATCCTTTGGAAAAGCGAAATGCTATGTCTTCCCAAACCAAGGCATGCCTTGACCAACAGTGAAATTTATAAATCACAAAAAGCAGCTAAGACCAGGCTATTCCTTTCGGCAAAGCCGAAGAAAGACCAGCTTACTTTGGCAAAAGCAGAACGCTTAGTGTAAATAAAACAAATAAACCATGATTTGTTAAATAATATCATATATAATAATTATAATATGAAAATGTAAAAAAGTTTTATAATATATCATATATGATACAAGTTAGGTTTAAAAGCTTTTATACAAATTTTGAACATGTTATTTGTATGTGACAAGTGGATTAAAGGATAGCAGATCAAAATGCTTGCGGTTAAGTAAGCGGCTAAGCCGCCGAGAAAGCCTTAGGCAAAGATGAAGGCTAAGTTAAAGGCTAAACCTTCAACAAAACATAGCATATCACAATGTATGTGTTTACGTATGCAGCAAAGGCAATAGCAGAGGAAAAAGATGCTATAAGAAAATCAAACGAGAAAACAACAAAAAAGAAAATCAAAGAAGCTAAAAGAGAGGCTACAAAGAAGCTAGCTAAAAAGAAACAACCTGAAAAAGATAAAGAGGAAAACGTATCAGACAATTGAAGGTAAATTTATATTATCAAAACTACTCAACTGATATTATTGGAATATCAAATAATGATTGTCCATATGCCTTTATCAAACAAATTAATGAAAAAAAATGCAGACTATGATGATCAAAGTGAAGACGTCGCGTAAACAAAGAAAAAACCGACGAAGAAGCCGCAAAAAGAAAAGCAAATTAATTACTGAACTAAAAGCTATCGAAGAATAATACCTTGAAAAAAAAAAAAGCTAAAGATTGCAGTAGAAAATGAAAGGTATATTTTTTGTTAAAAAACTACTGTATAACAAAGGTGATTAATACTGGTGGTTTGTCAAATGTAAAAGAGAAGGATGGGTGAATTGTCAAGATGAAAATGCAGATGAAGCTAATAATGAAGAGGATGCTGATAACAATAAAGAGAATGATGATAATGAAGAAGATGCTAAAAACAATGAAGAGGATGATGAAAATAAAGAGGATGCTGACAACAACGAAGAGGATGATTATAATGAAGAGGATGCTGAAAATGAAGATGATGCTGACAACAATAAAGAGGATGATGATAATAAATAGGATGCTGACAATGAAGATCAAGCTGATAATGAAGAGAATGTAGATCAAGTTTTTAGAAACATAAAAATGTTGCCATTCTTGAACGCAACTAAAAGATCAAAGATGAAGAAGATGGCAAAGTAACACATATCCTAACATCTTTAATATCATACATGATATTAAATGTAAAAGTAAATAACATGCAAAAGATAATATTTTAATTGATAAATCATATATGATATAATATAAACTAACATATTTTTTATACTGATATCACAAAAACAGTCGAAGAAAAACAACAAAATCAAAGAAGAAAGAAGAGGAAGATGGAGAGAAGTGAATCTGAACAACCTGAGAAGAAAAAATCAAACCGTCAAAAGAGCACCTACAAAGGGACAATGAAAAAATCTGGAAGCAAAAAAAATCCAATAATTGAAGAATCACCAAAAAGATTCACAAGAGGTGATGCGAAAAGACAGGCTGAATTAGAAAATGTAAACCCGCAAAATGAAGCAGAAGATGATGAAGATGTGAAATCAATATCAAGTGACGATGTAATAGTCGAAACAAAAAAGAAGGGAAGAAAATCAAAAGGCAAAAAGGAAGGGGAAAAGATGAAGAAAGCAGAAGAAGAAACCCAAGTGGAATCAGAGGAGGATGTTTTATATGATGGGAGCAATAGTGATGATGAAAGGTTGCCTGTTGGTAAGGAAAAGAAGAAGAAAAAAAGGACAAAGAAAGCAAAATCTTCGACTTCAAGATCATACCTGATAAAACAAAGTAAGAATGACATAGAAGGAGGAGAAAACAATGAAACAGAGGAAGAAGATGAGGATAGGAAGTTAACAAAAGATAAAATGCATAAAGGATTAGAAAGTGAATCAGAAGGAGACGGGCAGAAAGTGACAATACCTAAAAAGGGAAAAGGATCAAAAGCTGAAAAACCATACCCAACTTGCAACATACGATCGTCACCAAAACCTATGTATGAAGCTATGATGACTTTATCACATCTACAAAAGAAATGCTTAAAGGATATGGGCTTCGAGAGAATGATCCACTTTCCAATAGTTGAGCTTCCATCAACGCTGGCTTACCATGAGATCGACCACTTTCACACAGGAAGCATGGAACTAAGGCTAGAGAAAGGATCTATAAAGGCAACAAGACAAAAAGTACAAGACATGCTTGGTTACCAATGGGGAGCAGGAAGTTAGAAGACCTGGAACAAAGACCTTCTGACGACCCGTTCATCAAAGAGTGGGGAAAACAGTTTAAACACGTGCAAAAACCAACACCGGCAGCAATAGCTTCAGTGATATCAGATACAACAGAAGCTGATTTCATGTTCCGAATGAACTTCATAACTCTATTCGGAAGTACAATGGGAACACTTGATAATGGTGGCAGGGTGTCGACGAAATTGCTGAAAAGAATTACTGAGGATGTCGACATATCAGACATAGACTGGTGCGGGTACATACTTGACTGCTTGCACACCAGTAAGAAAAACTGGAAAGATGTGAAGACACGAAAGAACTTCTACTACGGGCCACTCACATTCTTATGTGTAAGTTATATTCAAAATTTTCTAACAATTTTTTCTATCTAATGCGAAATATAATATCCACAAAATGTAATCTAACACTTTTTTTTCTTTAAAAAAAAGTTGCTCTACTTGGACTCGACAATCTTCCCAGACCTTCTAGTTCTCCGTCACAGACCAACACTTAGAAGCTGGAACACTACAACAATGAGGAAAAGGATAAAAATGGAGACAGAGACAAGACGCTTGGGAAAATTGGAACATCATGAAGAGTTTGATCCTGAAGAAGAGCAAGATGGGATGAATGTGTACAAAGGATTAGATGTCTATGTTGCACTGATAAACGATAAAGAACCAGAAACAAAAGAGGTAAAAAAACTGTGAACTTTTTGCAATAATCATATGATAATTCATCTGCATATATCACATATGATACCATGAAAAATCTGAACTTGTTTTAATAATATATGAGATACTTTTGACATATCACATATGATAGATAAAATATAACTTAATAAGTACATAAAAACTAATCTGTGCTTATTTCGCAGGAGTATTATGAAAAAATCATTTTGAAGTTTGATATGATTTCTGACGAAAGATCAGAGCTGGTTAGAACGTTGAGAAATGCAGTTAAAAAATTTAAAGACGACCAAATGATGATTGATTTCTGCAAGCAATACGGGGAATTGTTTAATGATAATGAATTCAATCTTTATGAGTCTTCTAAGGACAACGATAGCGAGGGTGAGCCTGGTAGAGATAATGAAAACAACAATCATGATGATGATGGAGCACCAACAACATATGCAAACAAGAAAAAAGAAAGTGAAAATCAAAAAAAAGAGAAAAAAAGAAGAGATTGATAAACAAACAGAAGAAAGTGGAAGTGAAGGAACCGAAGAAAGTGGAAGTGAAGGAACTGAAGAAAATGGAAGTGAATCAACAGAAGGAGGAAGTGATGGAAAGGAGGAAAACATGAATGGAGACGAGAGAGAGGTTACAGCTCAAATGGATGTTAACAATTAGAATAAAGAGCTTAATAAAGAAAAGGATGCCAATGAAACTGAAGACAATGACAAGATGAACAACAATGACATGAAGAATGATTCAGTTCAGGAGAAACAAGATACTGATAAGGATGAAAATGCTAAGGTTGACAACGTTAAGGAGAAACAAGGTGATCATAAGGATGAAATTGGTGAGGATGAATTTTGGAATACACAGTTTACTGACTCACAGTGTGAAGAGATGGAGAATCAAGCAAAAGAAGAAATTAAAAAGAAGAAAACAGCAAAGAGAAAGTCCACTAAAGAAATGACTCCACCATCATTCTCTCTTGCTTTATCGCCGGATACAAACAAGGTAGAAGAAAGGGCAGCAAAAAGAGCCAAAAAACCGTCTAGATTTATTGTTTCTCCATACATAAACAAAAAAACAGCTACAAAGGGAAACGCAGTACACGATGAAATGATGATTTGTAGTTACTTATTTTCGATGGAAGGAAGTGAATTGTAAGTTTCAGTTACCTTTACTCTTTCAATTTATTTATCATTTCAATTTCTTTACATAATATCATATATGATATATGAAAATTTGTTGTTTTATGCAGTGACTTCATCTTTGAAACGAAAGAAGGAAATTAACCATCCGGGATTATATGTAGACATTAGCCCCAACCTTGAAAATCGAATCTAATGTCATTGACACCTATTGCTTAGTTTTGAACCATGAGCAAGGGGTGAACAGCAAAGGAAAGAAAACAAAGCATTTCTTCCACACGGGGATGATTGTAAGTACCTTAAACCTTTAAAACTAAACAGCTACAAATATGTAATGTTTGCTACACATAAAATATATTTTTATATGTAAACAGACAAAAGACATGTTTAACTGGAAGATGGAAGACGGAAAGAAGTATGATGAAGTGAAGCAATACAAAGCCTTTTCTGACACAATGAAAAACGAGTTCAAGAAAGAGGAAGTGAAAAAGTTGAAAGATCTAGAAATGGTAAGAAACTTGCTACACCTATTCTATGATTATAAAAACATTACATTATTTTTCATTAAGACTGATACAACAATACATTTCCAATAGGAATTCTTTCCAATTATCGCCCATGAACACTACTACCTCGTAGTATTCAACTTCTTAAAGGGCACTACAGTGATAATTGACAACTCGAAAACGCCAATGTCATATGAAGCAAAATATAAGAAGGTTTGCGATGTTCTGGTAAGCAACTAAATGCTGTTATATGTATGATTATATTATCAGTATCATATATGATATCATGTATGTTAAAAATGTAATCAACTATTTTTAAATGTATGATACTATTTTTAAATGTATGATATCATATATGATACTATGATTGAAAATAAAAGTCTTTAAAATGTTCTTGTTTTTTGCAGAAAAACATGTTTTCCATGCATCTTAAAGAAGTGCAGTATCCAAGAGCTAAAGAAGTGTTGAACAAAAAGCCAACAATCCTAAGGCCTAAATGGGGGACAGAGGAAAACAACACAGATTGTGGGGTTTTCTTGATGATGCACATGGAGAACTACAACGGGGAGAATGCAAGGAATTGGAACCTGGAATTCGAAACAGAGAAAGAAGGAAATAGATATGATATAATAAAGATGAGGATGAGGTTTGCTATAAAAATATTGAGTCATGAAATTAACATACATCGTGAAGAAATGAGTAAACAAGCACTGGAATTTGCAGACCGTAACAAAGAAAAGAAAGCGAGGGAGGTACTGATAAGGGAAGCAATAAGAGTAAAGAAAGAAAGAAAAGAATCTGAAAGAGTTCAAAGTGTCATTTGATGATCAACACTTTTTGAAGAACAATTGCAGACACTACTACTATTTCCGTTTCTTAAACTATTCTTAGTATTATTTTGTTATTTAAAAACAGTTGCTAAACCATATCTAGGATGCCATTGGTGGTACCACATTTTGGGGCATTTAACTCTGTAATGAAACTAAAAACTTATGAATTATGATTAAATAGAAATGCTGAAACATCTGCAGATGTTAATTTTGAATTATGTCTATTTTGATACAGTTTTCATTGCGCAAATTGGTAATCACTTGGGTGTTTTAGCATTTACAACAGGAAAACAAAATGTTCATTGTCTTAACACATATTATGATGGTAGATAAAATATAAAGTACATATTAAATCATATATGATTTCTTTCAGAAAGCACATATGATTGCTTTTCAAAACTTGTTAAATACAGCTATCAAATATGATAACTCAAAACAACAAAGGAACAAAACCAGTATATCATATATGATATTCAGAAAGCACATATGATTGCTTTTCAAAACTTGTTAAATACAGCTATCAAATATGATAACTCAAAACAACAAAGGAACAAAACCAGTATATCATATATGAAATATATATGAAACAAATACTAATTTAAGAAGATCCAAAGGCATAAATGAACAAACACATATGATAATTCAAATAAAAAGGAATCTAATGTAAAATCATATATGATTTCAATATGATATCATATATGATACAACTTATTAAAAACAAACAAACAGCTTGCAGAACTTATCATTGGACCAAAATATACTTATTCATAAATCAAGTCTTCATCTTCTTCAAACAATTCTTCTTCGTCTTCAGCCAAATCTACTTTTTCTTGAACAACTTCCTCTTGACACACTTCTTTTTGAACCATAACTTCCTCTTGACCCACTTCTTTTTGAACCACAACTTCATCTTGACCTTGAAATCTCCGCGGACATGTCCTCTTGTTATGACCGGTACTGCCACACAATAAACATGAATTCCTGCCCTTCAAACTTTTTCAATTGCTTTCTCTTTTCCTCCTTTGATACGCAACTTTTTTTGTCCTTTGGTCGATCCAACAGTTGGATTGTTAACATCAACAGCAGGCGGCTTCGAAACTCTAACAAGCTGCTCCAAATTATTAGTTTTGTTCTTTAAAGGAGGATTTGGGCAATCAGCTTCAACCTCTTTCTTTAGGGACTTTAACTTTTCAACAAAAGAGCCTAACCTTGGCTCATCTTTACTCAGCAAATGCACACAATGATCAACAATAGAAGTTGCCTCGTTCGCATAATTCTCAACAACTACATTCTTCTCACCATATCTGTTTCTTTTGTTCCTCAAACCAGCAGGTATAAGGTTCTTCGTCCAACGCCTCAAGATGTATTGTTGTGGAATCATTTCAACATTGGCGTTCTTAAAGACACAAAAAATATGCTTGCATAATATGCCAACTCTCACAAAAAGCTGACATGAACAAACAACGGAACCATCTCCTACGTTCCGCAACACCTTAACAAAGCACAAAAATAATTTAAAAAAACTGCAGTGTATAATCATATATGATTACACATAAAAAAACTAGAAACTACAAAAAACATACCTTATAAAGCCCATCTTTTTTGAAAAACAGATCAACTTTATCATTTTCTTCAGCTTTATCATTCCCTTTATCTACAGATTGAGGTTTCTTCTTCTTCTTATTCGGCATTTCATAAACATATGGACTCTCTTTGATAATACACACCTCGGATCCTTCAACCAAACATTTCGAATCTATTTGGCAATAAAATAAGCCAACAAATATTTCTTTCTGAACCAACTCAAACAGCGAACGAGTGTAAACATTAGACGCATGACGTTCAATATTAAGAAGGGTCTTAAGCTTAGGAACAGTATCAATTGTCTTATGATCCATCCTTTCTTGTACATGCCTTTGCTTCTCCATCGCCGTCTCAAAACAGTTCATAAAATTCATAAGAGTCGAACCAGAATTTGTAAAATGAGAGAAAAAGGAGTTCTCACTCTCTGACCTAGATGTGGTCCTCATCAATCCACATAATGGAGAGTCAATAAAATATGCAGGAATCCAAGTTGAACGAATATTAAACATCTTAGTTAACCACTTATGATTCTCCAACTTAAACTCTTCCATCAACTTTCCCCATCTATACTCAAACTCTTCGGGACCAATGTACATATTCCATACAATTTTATTCAGCTTCTCTTTAAAGTCAGTCTCATCATAGATTTTTGCACATATCTGAAAGAAAAAACAATAAAATTGTTAAAATCATTCAAAGTATCACATATGATATAAAAAATAAATTAAAACTGAATTATCATATATGATAAAACAAAATGATATGAAACTAAAAATGTATATTGAAATATCATATATGATGAAACAAAAGAGTACTTGCAAAAGGATAAAAAACCTTAGCAGTATCACATATGATATAACAAATAAATAAAAACTCAATTATCAAATATAGTATCATACATGATAATACAAATGATATCAAACAAAAACTGTATATTGAAATATCATATGTGATTAAACAAAAGAGTACTTAGAAAGAGATAAAAATACCTTAGCAGGAAGCTTTTGGGTGATATGCCACATGCATAGACGATGCTTGGACCCACCAAACTCAGCTTCAATAGCATTCCTCATTGCTCCATCTTGGTCGGTGACTACTATACTAGGTGCTTTCCCAAAAGCTTTAATAAATGCTTTCAATAACCAAATGTAAGATTTTGTAGTTTCATTCTTCAACAAACCCGCAGCAACCGTAACACACTTCCTGTGATTGTCTATCGCTGTAAATGGAACAAACACCATCTTGTATCTGAAAAAAACATAAAAAACCTAAAATAACACAAAACATATACAACTAAGACACTTCTTACAAAAAAGAATTCTTACTTGTTTGTCTTAAAGGTAGCATCAAACGATACAACATCGCCAAACTCCCTGTAATTGTACTTAGAAACTTCATCGGCCCAAAAAATAGCAGTAAGCTCAGCATTCTCAACCAAGTAATCAAATGAAAAGTCAGATACGTGCTTCTTTCTATTTTCCATCTTATGAATAAGCATCTGAGCATCACTGTCTCCTATATAGCAGTTCACGCTTCTAAAAAGGTTCTTAAAATCAACAGTAGTACCGTGAACAAGCAAATAAGAACCCTTGATACCGGTTAGAAGGTGGTGAGCTCTTGTTGCACCTATGTTCACACTAGCAGCTTTCACAATAAGCGCCTGCTCCATATAAGTTAACTGCCTCTCTGTCTTTGACAAATGCTTGTACTCTTCACGTTCAAGCTCGTGATTATGAATAGTATCAAACACATGCAGAAAAAACTTTCTAGTAACAGTATCCAAATTAAACATAGCACGAGCTTTGCATCCAGTTATATGAAGGTTTGAATTTCTCTTTTGTTTATCACTGTTCCCTAAATCTAGTGTGTCTACGTGTATTCCTTTAGGGCAACCCATCCTATTGCAAACTAAATACTTTTGTTTAACATCTCCATTCAACATTCTTTTCTAACATGAACGCCTAACTACAAACCCTGCTTCTGCAGCATACTTCATATATACAACAACACAATCCTCAACTGAATCATAAACAGTCCCTATAACTAGTAAAACATCCGCAGAAACTTTTGGAATGTAATAAACAGTTCCACCAGGAGTATCAAAATTATAATGAGTAACAAACGATTCAGGAGTACTCAACGCATTCAAATCTGAAAAAAAATAAAATGAAAATGAAAAAAATAAGTAAGATGTTTCAAGAGAAAATGCAAAAAATCACATATGATATCACAAATTATATATATTATAAACACAGGCTGTGATATCATATATGATATCACATATAATATATCTAAAACAAATGAAATATGATATGTCATATCATATATGATATCAAAAATAATATGTATAATAAACACAAGATGTGATATCATATATGATATCACAAATAATAAACAAAGTCTGCTTATTAATAACTAATAAGTTACAAACAGCTTAATTCAGATAATATAAACACACAAATTGAATAAAAAAAGCTTATGAACATAAACTTACTCTTAACAGCATGAGTCTCATTAATATCCTTCTCATAAGCAACAATCTCTTCAGCAAAAGCATTAAGAACAGTACTAGACGGAATAGAACTTCCAACAGCAAC
Organism: Tanacetum coccineum; assembly: GCA_026074375.1. Lineage (NCBI taxonomy): Eukaryota > Viridiplantae > Streptophyta > Magnoliopsida > Asterales > Asteraceae > Tanacetum > Tanacetum coccineum. Next base: position 83,882 of record BQNB010001337.1, on the reverse strand, counting down.
ATCAGACGAAACAGAATTATGAGAAACAACAGTTCGCGCACTGGAATGGCTAGAATCCATAAAACGTGATTAATAAAATCAAAATAAGCTAATAAGCTAGCTTATTCGAAAAAAAACTAAAAATAAAAAAATATAATATAAACTAATCAGTTAAATATAACCTGATATTAATGAATTAAAGAAGGATATGATCAACAGAAGAAAAAAATTATCGATTGAAGAAGACGATGATCAATCGATAAGTTTGTTCTATTAGTTAAGTTATTCGTTGGTCGAAGAGAGAGAAAAAATAGATCGAAGCTAAAACACATACTATGTGTGTGAATTAAATGAGACGGTTACTAAAAAAATTCTTTTATATTGGACGAAATAGCCCTTGTAGTGTAAATTGTGAATTCAATCTCATTCGTTGGATCATATGAAGATGGAGGGAGTCCCCCAGTATCCAATAAAAGTTTGGTATCCAAATGAACTTAAATCTATGTTTTATGACATCTGAGTTGAAAGTTTTCTTACTACATTGAGACACTACATTTATTGGCACTATTATTTATACTACATTACTAATATAACACGGTTTTGATTCTTGCGCGTTGTTGCGGGGCATCATGGCTACAATTTTAGCCAATATATACTTAACCACAAAGTAGAGATACCAATGTTAATCCACATCAGCCTTGGAAAAATGTGCATGCAAATGGGAATATATTCCAAAAGACTTGATGATCGTGGCCTCCAACTAATATGAAACTTTGCTTAACATTTGAGCTAGTAAAAAACAAACAAATTAATATAAACTTTATCTAATATGTTTCTAAATAAATTATATTTCGTTACATTACACATGTTAAAGGAATTGAAGCTTGCTTGTTAACAAAGTTAACAACACAAAAGTTTTTTAATTATAAGTTATCTCAATCTTTGATCAACATTATTGATTTATGACCACGTAGAAAACTTTTTATTAGTTGTTTATAATTAGACTAGTCATGTCACAAAGATGTTTAATGATATCATGTGAGATTAAAATCTTTTAAGTAGATTTTTCACATGAGAATATGAGATATTTTAAAATAATTATTGAAATTATATATATAATCATTAGAGATGTATTTAACTGTTCACGTTAACAACTGTTCATGGCCCAGCCCGCATATGTTGGCCTAGCCCATGCAATATAATCCAACCCAACTTCCCTTTTCTTTGTATAAGTTATCCACCTCTTCCATGGAATCGCCTGATAATTCCAAAAGCATCAACCATGACCATCTTCATCATATCAACCACTGGTAACGATCGATCCTCCCTAATTTCCTACCGGTGATACTTCTAGAGTAATCTTTTCCCACTCCCTAATATTCTCTAATTTTCAGGCGACCATTCCGCGAACCCCTAAGAAAACAAATCTCTTAGACCACCACTCAATCAAACACTTGCTTGATGAAACTGTCACTGAGGTACATAATCACAATTTCACATTTTAAGAATTTGCTTTATGATGTAAATAATGATGATGTTTTTTTTTTGGTTTCATTTGAATCAGGTTGTGACAAATAAAGGGTACAGTGTAGATGTGAGAATGAGTATTTTCTTATGGTCTGCATAGGATTATATCCTTTTTATATATAATATTGTGATTATGATACGCATTGAATATGGCCTTTAAAGATACGTTTAAGGTTTACGATTCTGGAATAATGGGTTTGGTTTTATAGTGTTCAAAATTTAAGCTCTCAAATGGTAGTTATCCTGAATGGACAGATTGGGTTTTGTTGTCTGACTACACTGTCAGACGGGTGTACTCTAATATTTATGTTATGAAAAAAGTGATGTGGTATAAGTTGCATTTTACTTGGTTGAGATAACGCGAAAAGTGGAAGGATGGTAGAGAGCGAGAATCACTCGCCTCTGCAACCTCCACATGCTCAAATGGTAGTTATCCTGAATAGACAGATTGGGTTTTGTTGTTTGGGCTACACTGTCAGGCGGGGGTACTCTAATATTTTTGTTATGAAAAAGTGATGCGGTATGTTGAGATACCGCAGAAAGTGGAAGGATGGTAGAGAGCGAGAATCACTCGCCTCTGCAACCTCCAAAGGCATACCTAGGGTGAGGGTATGCAATGTCCTTGATTACATCAATGTTTATTTTTTATGGACATATGTTTCAATCAGTTGTACTCATAAAAAAACAACGATTGCATTTGGTTGTTTTATCTGTGTCTATATGTTTGTGTCCATTATGTACTAACGTCGGTATTTTGCTAGGGTAGCTTTACCCGGGTTATCGTTTTGACCCAGGTTACGGTCACAGCCAAGAATGATGTTTGCTTATGCTTCTATATTTGTGGCCCCTCAATTAGGGGTAGAAACGATGACATATTGCGTCACTTGGGGTTTCGTTTCTTTTTTGGGCTGATTTTGACTTGTTAATTTGCTCGGTCCAAAAATGCTATAATAGGTGATGATGATAATTTCATGTTTACTATGCATAATTTACCCACACCCGTATCTTGGCTGGGCAGTCACACCGAGCATGTGATTGCTATTATATCTACCTACCCCACATATTTATTTGAGCAATGCTAGATTCACTCTCAACTCACATAAAAACTTCCACATGCACATGTGACATGTAACTTGGACCAATCACATTCTATCAAATTTTATCTTTCTTTTTTTCACTACCTATATTTGTTTGATACATATGGGTGGTGGAATTTGTATGTGTAAAATGGGTGTGGATCTAGCACTTCTGTATTTATTATACACGCTCACCTATCTACCTCACACATTTATTATACACCTACCTAACTACCCCACACATTTATTATACACATCTACCTCACACATACACATGCTCAACTCCTCCTATCACTGTTCGATTCCACCCTCTATTGCTTAACTCCTCTACTCGACTCACCCTCCACTGCTTAGCTCTTCCACAATCTGCTCAACTCCTCCATCTTTTTCATGTTTTTCTTCAATTTCTTATGCATTTTCGATTTGTAAAAACAAAGAAAGAATGAGATAGATATTAATTCGAACTATGGTTCAAGAAAAAAAAATAACAGAAATCTATGTTGTAATAGAAAAAAGAAATGATTAAAATGATTAGTCTCTCAAGTACAAATCGAGATTATTCTTTTGTAAGTACAAATAAAAAATGCATAAAAATTAAAGAAAAGCTTAGAATAGATGAAAAGTTGAGCACTGGAGGGTGGAGTCGAGTAAAGGAAGTCGAGCAGTGAAGGGTGGAGTCGAGCAGTGGTGGGGAGTTGAGCAGGTGTATGTGGGTATAATAAATAATGTATGAGGTAGGTGGTTTAAGTGGGTATAATAAATGTGTGAGTTAGGTGATATAATAAGAGTAATTCTAAAACCACATAAATCTTACAAAATAACTCCCACATAATGAGTTGGCATGACACTCTGGAACTATGTTCTTTGTTTCTTTCACTATCGTCTTCTTTTTAACTAATCATGTATTACACATCATTATGTGAAAATTAATTTTGTTAAAATTTTTTCTATGTGTTAGTAGCATGCTCATATAATAACGTTTGGTGAAGGTATGTAGGTATAATAAATGTGTGATGTAGGTGAGTATAATAAAGAGATAAATAAAATATTAAATTAAAGGCATTTATGATTTTTCATCATTATTGATAATAAGACAAAACATCAAATCATTTTGAGTTTTATTATTTAGTGTCAACATTTGAACCGTGTTATGGAGTTGAGTAGTAGCATGACAATTTTAGATAGAGGTTTCATTTTTCATCATGTTAAAAACCATGTTCTAAATTTTGTATTATATGTGTACTTCAATTATGTCTTAAATATACTTCTCTTAACCTTAACTCAAAAATTATGATTAGTAAGTACTTTTTTTATAGACTACTTGTCAATGTGTACACTTGACCCTTCAGGGGCACAACCTCATTGACCCCTGCGTTTTTTGTCATGGTGGAAACACATTAGATCAAATGAGGATGCACTCCACACTTTTCTAACTCGCATCCGAGCTTGATATGAAATCTCATTGGTCTTTAATAAATCGCAATAACCTAAAATAGCCGATGACACTAAAATCAACAATTGCTAGGGGTTTTGAGAGGTTGTGAAATGAGCACTTTGTTTGCTAAAAACTCTTTCATTGCAGTGTCTTTGGGTTTTGGGGTCCCTGGATGCTGGGGGGCAAATCAACATTATTTTCTTGGTTTTGTTCCATCCATTTTATGTTCAAGTTGCTTAGTGTAGTATTTTGTAAGTTCTTTCACCGTTTCCTTACCCTCATCAATAATTGTTGCTTAGTGTAGTATTCTGTAAGTTCTTTCACCGTTTCCTTACCCTCATCAATAATTATTCCCGTGATTATTAATACGCAACCCATTTTGTGTAGCCAATGATTTTTAACAGCTCACCACAACCTCCTACTTTTCTTCACAATTTGAATTACATAATTAATAATTTAAAAATACAAATTATTGGGATGTAAATTGATATTAAGAGGAATTACACTTTTTCAGTTTTCATTATTTTCAATCTATCAATCCTTAGGTGGCACCTGATTCATGAATTTTATATTCCGACATTTCAAATTTCAGAAAATTTTAATTCTTAAGGATTAGAATATAATTTCACATGTTTAGTTGACAGAAATTTATAGTATTTTAAAATCTGTCCTTATGTTTTGTTATTGTATTTTTTTAGAAGGTGACGGATTTTCTTTGATTCCAATACAAAACAAAAAAAGAAATACGTAGAAACAACAAGAAAAAAAAAGTAAAAGTAGTATATGTTGGTCTAATTTCGTCATTTATGAAAAACAAATATTTGCAAGTAAATTCAAATTTCTCATTTTTTGAGTCATTTTAATTCCTCTTATTTTGCCAATTTATGAAATTTTAAAAAATTTTATTTTACATATCAAACACAGTATTTGAAAGAGTTTAAAATGCAATTGCCATTAAATCTTCTCAATAAATAATTTTAACAAGGTTTTTAGCCCGCGCTTGGCCGCGGAGCGCGAGGCTAAAACTTGTTGATTCAAGAAGAGTATCGATCTGCTATAAGAATGAGAATAAAATATGTGTAATTACAAAATCATTGAAATAAGGTAACAGTGAAATAAAAAGCCCAAGTGCATGTCTAGAAAATAAGATAACAAATATGGGTGGTATCGATCTACAACATATGTTCGTTACAATCTTAAATTTTTGACTAAGGATTTTGATCTATAACTATACAACATTTCTTGTGAAAGATGAGCCTATATGATAAGGTCACAAAATTAGAGTCACGGGAAACAGCTACTTATACAAAATGTAAAACTTCTAACTCCGACCATCGCACAGCCAAGCTAAGCTTCGGTTGACCTTTTACTATACATCATGACTTAATGTAGTAACAAACTCAAGTGTCAACTGAGCTTTAACAGATCTAAAGTAGAAAGAAATGGACTTCGATTTACTTTACTTTTAGGTACGTGTGGCTAGAGGTCTTCAGAATGCAATCTATATAAAGCAGGAAGATGCTCATGGTTAATAGTACTTACCCAAGTTGAACAACTTGTTCAGGCTAACAATCGAGAAGGGCGTCTACTACGTCATATGAAGTTTATTTCTCTGGTTCAACTTCATAGGTCGACAACAAACGTCTCTGCAATGTAGCAAGGATGTCCTGTGGAAATATCAAAATACTCCATAAATAAGCTTCTATTATCATTTTTTCTCTTCGGATTCGGCGCACACACTCATTGATCTTAGGTAACTTAAAATTTTAAAAATCTCAACTCAGATTAGGACGCTTCACAGCCCAGTGTTTAGTTATTATTCAAACTAATAGCTTGCTTCTTTTTAGTAGGAGATTTTTTCTAAAAAACAAAAAGCTTCAAAAAAGCTTGTTTCCAAAGCGCTGAAGCCTTACATGATTTCTTTATTTTCTTGCTTACGCGCGCACACATGAGGTAAAACATGTTTTTTATTGTATCTCTAGACTTTGGTACATACCATGTGGCAACAACAAATATAAAGAAAAATTACCTGCATCTCGGTTCTTTTGTGTCTTTTGTGGGTTTTCCGCTAAGATATCAATCGATAATCCAACAACAATGCCCCCAAGTGCATGTCTAGAAGATAAGATAACAACGAATTTTTAGTTCACAACAACACTGTTTCGGCATAGTTGCAAGGTTTACGGGTTAAAAAAGGTTCCATACCATGTGCCTGTTGATCACCTTCCTGCTTAGTTTTGGCATCCAAATCACTTGCTTCACTGGCCCCCTTCCTATTACAGCCTCTGCACAGCCTAAGAACACCACCTAAGAAATTAATTAAGTGATATCTTGTAGCTTGAAGAAATAGTTATCTTATCTTATTCTTCAAGAAAATTCGGCTTATATTTCATAAGGTCATTTCTTTTTGAAACTCGCATACTTCATTAGCTTATGAAAGATAAACCCATAAGGCCAAAAATAAACTCATAAGCTAGCTGAATAGATGGTTTATGGCGTATGTAGCTTTCGGCTTATGTTTCATAAGCTCACTTTACGTGGCTTTTTCCGAAACTTTCAAGCTTATATAAGCTCATTATGACCTGATAAGATTATATAAGCCAAAAAGTTTCAAAATAAGCCCGCAAAAATGAGCGTGTGAAACATATGACTTTCATAATTTGTAAAGAGTAAAATAAAGTTATTTTTTTGAGCACATTGGCAGAAAGCACTATCAAACCCAATTATTTGATTAAGCTGTGTGGGTATTAGTGATTACATATCAAGTCTGTAAGGTTTGATCATAATGGACAAAGGGGCAGCCTACAAATGCAGGATTAAACATATCCATAAAATAAGAAAACAAAAGGACTTTAGTAATATATAAACCTGGTGTTTGATTATAATAAACAAAAGGGTTCTGGTTGCTTATAAATTTCCCGCCTCCATAACATAAGTGATATTGAGGTCTTTAGTTATTTGAGTGGCCCTTCAGGCGTTCCACATACCAGAACACAACCCCACAATGAGAACATTTATGGTCACAATCGCCTAAATCATTGTAAGCTGGGAAGGATCTTGCATTTAGTGGTTTCAAATTAATGAATAAACTCAGACAACTAATGGCATTACTGGGAACAACTATGAGTAATCACATCGAAAACGCAACTTAGATATTAAAAAGTTGCTGACCTCCACTGGAAGCTGAACTACTCCTTCACCATTGGCCTGTATAATCCTGGATTGCCTCGTGTTTGTAGCTGTTGAAGCAGAGCGCCGTACTCTTTTCAAAGAAGGCTGGCTAGCCACCGCCAATTCTGCATGAGTGTTTTCACATGTACTTTTACGCTGGTTTGAACCTGAAGTACTGGCACGCGTAGAAGCTGTGGACAAACAAATGGAACGGCCCGAATAAATTATGACCAATAGTAAACAATTAGTGTACAATAAGGAGATTTGAAAGTACCTTCAAGGATAACGGATGGTGTATTTGAGAGCTGATTGTGCCCCGCCTGCATATTCCCAACGGTATTAACATGAGCACAAACATAAATTAAAGGGATCCAATACCATTATAAACATTTAGATTAACCGCGATAAGGCATTGCAAGCCACAAAAACAATTACATTCAGATGCCTTGGAAATAGCTTATATTTAGGGCCGTTGGGCTTATTTGAAACCGAAAAGGCTAATAAGCTCACTCTTTTTAGAGCTAATAAACAATAGCTTGTTAACTTTAGCTAATAAGGGGGTGCTTGTTTCGGCTTATATAGCGGGCTTATGGATTATTTGGTTTTGGGCTTACGTTTCATAAATTCACTTTGTGTGGCTTATTTTGAAACTTTTTGGCTTATACATGTTCATTCTGACACAGTAAACTTACGTAAGCCGAAAAGTTTCAAAATAAGCCACAAAAAGTGAGCTTATGAAACGTAAGCGCAAAACCAAGCAAGCCATAAACCCGCTATATAATCTGAAACAAACACCCCCTGAGCCAGAAACTAAAAAGCATAATCTACAATTTCCTAAATTAACCATATCATGAGTTCCTAAACCCCTGCATTTTTTCTTATAAACATATGACTCAGAGCTATTCGAAATTATTCAATTTGTGAAGTCTATTGGTCTTTCTACATACTCAAAAAATAAACTTAATTTTTTTTTGAACAAACCATATAAAGAAATACAATCTTACTAACAAAAAATTCAATAATTTTATAAACCTTAAGGCTCTGGTGATTAACTTCATCATTTTTCTCATCTCCATCTCTCATTCTTCAGAGTCCAAAAAACCTATTTCAACACACCAATAGGTAGATTTGTTAAAAAAAATATTTTAATTACAATAAAAACTCATCTAAAAAACATAAATCAATTAAAAAAATCCTATTTTTTGAAACAAAACCAACAATAGAATTAACATAAAGAAAAGATCATACCTGTGGAAGCATTATTGTTTTCAAAATCATATTCTTGATGAAACTTGTTGTTCGATTTTGTTTTTAAACCTGCTGGTTATAAAGGGAGTTAGATAGAGACTCATGAATCAAGTTTTTTATTTGGTGGCCGGAATTATTCGTGGTAACGACGGCTAAATCAAGTGTGTTTATCTATGATATGTGTTTTTAGATGTGAGCTTATGTAATCCCCACGAATCATTCATTTCATACGACAAATTCAAAACCCCGAATTTTTTTATTTCTTTTTTTTGACAAAAACCAATTCCCCTATATAAAGCAGAAAATGATTTGTTGTAAAACAGGATGGTATCAACATTAACCATTTATCCAACCTTCTCTAAATTCATGTAAAAAAGTCCAAAAATTCAGTCCATACATTTTGCTTTTCACAACGTTCTCGAAAAATTGATCCAAAAAAGTCAGAATCAATTTTTGTAGGTAAACACATTAAATTAGAACAAAAAGATCGTACCTTTGGAAATCAAGTGTGTGTCGGAATAGATCGCCGGATCATTAGGAGTTGCTGCCGGTGGCCGGATTGATTTAGGGTTTATCAATCCGGTGTGTGTTTATGTGATGTGTTGATCTTGCCGGTGGCTAGAGTTTTGTGGATCTATAAACATAGATCTGGTGTGTGTTTTTTTTATTTAGTAGGAAGGATGATTCAGTGATACGTGTCAAATCTAGCCGATATACGTGGGATCAGTTTAATAATAATAATAAAAACGGGCGGGTGTTTAATACAGCATTAATACCACCTCGATTGAATAATCTTCATGGTTAATAATAAGGTATAATTCCCCGACCAAACACCCCTATAAATAATTTAAAATTTTGTTTGCCCAATCTTTTGTATTAACTAATTTATAAGAAAATCATTTGTAATTTTGTAAGATAATGCTAGGTTGATGTACAAAGATCAACTTGCAAAAATTTTCTTATATTTCTTGTATAAATTGCAACAATTTCGTCCTATGTATGATATATATGATATATTTTTGTAACTTTTATGTATTGGGTATAAAAGTGGGTATTTGTTGAAGCGTAGAAAAGTTTTGGCGGTTCCGGGTATGCCTAAACTTAATTTATCGCGAAACGTAAACACTTTACGCAAACGATAAAAATAAAATAAACAAAGACCATAATTATTCTCAAAATAATTATTTAATACTTGCTTGATGTAAACATTTAATTATTTGATGTCCGTTTATATTGAACGATAATTTTTGGCATACACCCGATTTAACTAACGTTTAACGCTTTAAAACAAAACGCGTACAATACTAAAAGATACATTGTGGATTTATTGACGACGTCAATAACCCTAAAACACAGGGTGTTATAGACTTCCCCCATTAAACGAGCCTTGTCCTCAAGGCTTAACGACGTGGCATTGGAAGAAGATGCGCGATTGGTAAAAGATGCGGATACTTCTTCTTGGAATCGGTCCTTTGCGTTCCCATATGAACTCAGGACCTCTCCTCGAGTTCCATCGAACCTTGACAATTGGAAAGCGGCTTTGCTTCAACCGCTTGACTTCTCTATCCATGATTTCTACAGGTTCCTCCACAATCTGGAGCTTGGCACCAATATGAAGTCCATCTATCGGAACGACTAATGGGTCGTCGGAATAGCACTTCATGAAACGTATTGTGAACCCTGCCTAACTCTCGAGGCAGCTTAAACTGTAAGCAAGGCTTCCACCCTACCAATGCCTGAAAGGTCCAGCATCCTGGGTTCAGCTTCCCCCGTTTAGCCAAAGCGTACTACTACCCTTTCCAAAGCGAAACTGTAAGCTAACTCGGATTGCCATCACGTGAATTCTAAGGCTTACGCCTCTCATTGGTGTAACTCTTTCAGCGAGTAAGTTTGATATCGAATTGTCCAAGGGCGACTAGTGATGTGTCTCGGCTTCTTGGCTTAGGATTTGGTGTAAGATGACATCGGCTTTATTTTAAGATGGTGCAAGAGTTTACTTGGTTATTATGATTATTAGTTTGGTTCTTTGTGATAAATATGTTCTATGAATGTGCATACAGCTTTGATATAACTAGAAAGTTGTTATCTTGATGACGTTTTAGGGTGACACTCTCACATGACATGGTCCTTTCCTGAATATACATATTGATCAGGCTATGCAATATTGAGGGCTACTATGGCGATGCTCAGTTTCGTCAAACATAGAGTATAATTTGACTTGCAAAAGTAGAAAGTTAAAGTAAGTGAAACGAAAATTTTCACAACACTTTGATTTATAGGTAATTTGAAATGTGTCGTACAACGGAAATTTAAGAGAAATACAACGAGAACTCCTAAAGAGGTAAAGTTCTACGATAGTTCCAACTTAAGGATTAATAGGCAAAGCGAGACAACTTACCTCTTTACGCTTCGATCTCCACTCTTCAATGTTGTTAGGTCTTGATCGTTTCATCCTCCTCCTAAGCAAGCCCATTCCATGTGTTCACAGTACCTCTGCTTGTTTTCCAATATTTTCCGGTTCATTAATTTTGAGCAATCACTCTGTAGTGCCCTTGATTCCCACATTCATAACAAGTGAGGGTACTTAGATTTTTATAGCCAGCAGAACCCAAGACAGTCTCGAGTCAAATGACCGATACCCTCTTGCAGTTTGCGCATTTACATGCACTGGCCATTGTGTGAAAATTGCACTTGTTGATAAATGGTAGAGTTCCCCGGACATACCTCCTTCCTTCTCCAGTCCCGCGTCATAAACTTGAGCCACATTCTGCCTCTAAAGTTGTTGTTTGACCTTGTGGTATGTTTTTGTCAAGTTTCCTCTTGTTCTCAGCTTGGCACGTTCCAGAGCAAAAGAGTGCTGATTTTCTATCCATCAACTCTGTTTTTTGCCCATTTCAGTACTTCCTGCATAGGTTTTGGTTTTGACGCCACCACACTATCCGTGAAACATGTCGGGCAAACCTCCGACATACCTTTCAACTGTCCAACTCCTCAAGGAAGGCATTCTAACAACACAGCAGTGCTAGTTCCTAGAAACGTTGGTTGTACCATGTCACACATCTACCTTTTAATTTCAAATCCCCAACTCAGACCTCGAGCTTCTTATCACGTTCCCTTCGGGACAGTACTTGTCAGTCATGTTTCTTTCTCAGATTCTATCCAGTCATTGCATAACGCAACACATGACCAACAATTCTAATGTGGGAATTCACACCACATCAGAGCTCCCTCCAAAAGAGTACAATGGAAACTTTGATCTGATTTCCAAAGAGCAGTTCTTATTGCGGAATACAGTCACCATCCTTTCAAACATTGGTTTAGTTTCGACCACTCCCTCATGTGCCTTTGAAATACAGAGGTTGGACACTTCATGAAGTCTTGGTACATGCATTCACGAGCACGCTTCGATTAAAATCCTCTGGCACCCATTCCCAAGTATGGCTTGTCATCTCGCCATTCCTAGTTGCATCACGTGCTGCCAATGCAGCTGTAACACCTTGATCAATCATTGCATGAAGTTGGGGCATTGGTGACGAGTGGTATGTGGTAGGATTTCTGTGACTTGTGTTGACCCTTGTAGCTCTTTTTGGAGCCATTTCCTTCAAAATCCCACAAAATATAAGATTAGTTTATTCCCAAAAGTCATGCTCCAAAATGAATTGTTTGTGAAGGGATGTATGGTCAATAATGAATGGTTGATGTAAGAAATCATATGATAACTAATGTTTAGGTATCATTTAGAAACTATGAGCTTATAGTACTACCTTGCCTAAAGGAATGTTCCAGTATTTATATAAATAACCCTTATATAAAATTTTTTATAGAATACACAAGGTAGGGTAAGTATATATATATATATATATTTATACATATATATATACCTAAGTCACGTCCGCAAGTAAGCATGTAGTGTGTGCACATATCAGACAAATATTCCTATAGTGGTCTTACCACTATAACAAATAGCTAATTGTCAACATAATGCCTCAAGAGTCAACCATCCTCGAGGGAATTATCAAGCACCTCGAGTTGTGAACAAAAATCCCCCCCCCCCAGTCATGGCTCAATTACGCACTCATCAAACTAAAACTGTCCTTGAGATTCATCAATGGAATGTTACACACGTCCTCCGACTAGTTAATAATTTTACTCGAGCCCAAGGACAATACTCGAAACCTTTATGTTCATAAACTAACATCACTTATTATCATATTGCATGTATATCATGTATGTCCCGTAAAAATCTTTTAAAAATGTGATCGTTGAAAGTGGTCATAGTCTAGGTAAGATACGCAACCTAGTTCTCTATGACCTTGGCTCTGATTACCAATCTTTTTTGACCTCTCAACGTTTTGATAATAACAAAATGTAAAAACGTTTAAGATAAAATTAAACGTTTACAAATTATTAATTATAAAATTCTATTTCTAAGATTAGTAATCACTTAATGTATAAACAAACAAATCATTAAGCATGATTAGTGATCAAAAAAATATTTTTTTCTTATCCATCATATTTTTACATAAGAATTTCACAAAATTAATTATACAAAATAATTTCTAATTATAAGAAAAGTTTTATTAAAAACTTAAAATTTGAAATTTAAAATTTTCCTCCAAAATGGAAGGTTCCATACCAGATACAACATTTCCCACAAAAAGACAAAAAGAAGAGTGTAGTCTATTGGGCGACCCCCTTATAGGCTTGGCAGCCCCCAGATATATTTGGGACCGCCGGGATCGCCCTCAGTGAACGTTGGGTTTTCCTGCCTATAAATACTGCTCCATTCCCTGCAGAAAACCAGACCTCTTAGCACGAAATTTTCAGATAACTTTAATCTTCTTTCTCTCTCTAAATCTCTTGATCACTAACATTCTTAGATCTTGTTTTAAGTGATCTAATCTCTTCTTCTCATCTCTTCTTTCTCATTCAAGTGCAAGAGAAGAACATTTATATTCGCCAAGAAATGAATTTTTATTTAGTGATCTCTCTTATTTTCTTCTAATTATCTTGTGTATTTGTGTGATTCGGATAGTGTGTAAATCCAATAGTGTAGATCTTGTGATTGTGAAGTGGTAGATTGGTTCTAGCTAAGATTAGGACTCGACATTTAGCTTAGTGTCGGAAAACAAAGTAAGCGACATGTAAACGGTTTTCTCTGTCTAAAGGGAGCTTGTTGACATAGTGAAATCTCGAGTAGGATACTTAGGGAGTGGAGTAGGGTGAAGAGGTGCTTCGTAGCCGAACTATAAAATCTTGGCGTCTTGGTTTGATTATTCATTTCCTTATCTCTTCATATTATTGTCATTGTTATTTAGCTTTAGTTTAGATTGTTATATTGTTTGTTCATATTGTGAATTGGTTAAACATACAATTCGAATCTAATTACTTTGAAAGCAAACTTTTTAAAACATAAACGAACTTGTAAACTATTCAACCCTCCTCCCTCCTTCTAGTTTTCACATATTGGTGTAGATATAGATGCAAGGATAGTTTTAGTTGGGTATATTGGTTTAAAAACCCTTATCTTGTTTCCTTGTAATGTTTTATCTAACTTCTTGCTAGTTGTTGTTTAGTAAATCCGCCGTTCAAAAAAAACAAAATTTAGCAAATAGCCTCTTTTTATAGTGGTCGGTTTCGTCATATGTGTTGATCCACATCATTAATGATACTTTTATAAGTTCAACTCATGTTTAAACTTTGGAAATTTTCATACTTATAATTTAAGATAAACAAGGTTTTTAGCCCGCGCTTCGCCGTGGAGCGCGAGGCTAAAACTTGTTGATTCAAGAAGAGTATCGATCTGCTATAAGAATGAGAATAAAATATGTGTAATTACAAAATCATTGAAATAAGGTAACAGTGAAATAAAAAGCCCAAGTGCATGTCTAGAAAATAAGATAACAAATATGGGTGGTATCGATCTACAACATATGTTCGTTACAATCTTAAATTTTTGACTAAGGATTTTGATCTATAACTATACAACATTTCTTGTGAAAGATGAGCCTATATGATAAGGTCACAAAATTAGAGTCACGGGAAACAGCTTAATTATACAAATGGTAAACTTCTAACTCCGACCATCGCACTGCCAAGCTAACGCTTCGGTTGACCTTTTATATAACATCATACGTTATGTAGTAAGTGCAACTCAAGTGTCAACTGAGCTTTAACAGATCTAAAGTAGAAAGAAATGGACTTCGATTTACTTTACTTTTAGGTACGTGTGGCTAGAGGTCTTCAGAATGCAATCTATATAAAGCAGGAAGATGCTCATGGTTAATAGTACTTACCCAAGTTGAACAACTTGTTCAGGCTAACAATCGAGAAGGGCGTCTACTACGTCATATGAAGTTTATTTCTCTGGTTCAACTTCATAGGTCGACAACAAACGTCTCTGCAATGTAGCAAGGATGTCCTGTGGAAATATCAAAATACTCCATAAATAAGCTTCTATTATCATTTTTTCTCTTCGGATTCGGCGCACACACTCATTGATCTTAGGTAACTTAAAATTTTAAAAATCTCAACTCAGATTAGGACGCTTCACAGCCCAGTGTTTAGTTATTATTCAAACTAATAGCTTGCTTCTTTTTAGTAGGAGATTTTTTCTAAAAAACAAAAAGCTTCAAAAAAGCTTGTTGCCAAAGCGCTGAAGCCTTACATGATTTCTTTATTTTCTTGCTTACGCGCGCACACAGGAGGTAAAACACGATTTCTACTGTATCTCTAGACTTTGGTACATACCATGTGGCAACAACAAATATAAAGAAAAATTACCTGCATCTCGGTTCTTTTGTGTCTTTTGTGGGTTTTCCGCTGAGATATCAATCGATAATCCAACAACAATGCCCCCAAGTGCATGTCTAGAAGATAAGATAACAACGAATTTTTAGTTCACAACAACACTGTTTCCGGCATAGTTGCAAGGTTTACGGGTCAAAAAAGGTTCCATACCAAGTGCCTGTTGATCACCTTCCTGCTTAGTTTTGGCATCCAAATCACTTGCTTCACTGGCCCCCTTCCTATTACAGCCTCTGCACAGCCTAAGAACACCACCTAAGAAATTAATTAAATGATCTCTTGTAGCTTGAAGAAATAGTTATCTTATTCTTCAAGAAAATTCGGCTTGTATTTCATAAGGTCATTTCCTTTTGAAACTCGCATACTTCATTAGCTTATGAAAGATAAACCCATAAGGCCAAAAATAAACTCATAAGCTAGCTGAATAGATGGTTTATGGCGTATGTAGCTTTCGGCTTATGTTTCATAAGCTCACTTTACGTGGCTTTTTCCGAAACTTTCAAGCTTATATAAGCTCATTATGACCTGATAAGATTATATAAGCCAAAAAGTTTCAAAATAAGCCCGCAAAAATGAGCGTGTGAAACATACGACTTTCACAATTTGTAAAGAGTAAAATAGAGTTATTTTTTTGAGCACATTGGCAGAAAGCACTATCAAACCCAATTATTTGATTAAGCTGTGTGGGTATTAGTGATTACATATCAAGTCTGTAAGGTTTGATCATAATGGACAAAGGGGCAGCCTACAAATGCAGGATTAAACATATCCATAAAATAAGTAAACAAAAGGACTTTAGTAATATATAAACCTGGTGTTTGATCATAATAAACAAAAGGGTTCTGGTTGCTTATAAATTTTCCGCCTCCACAACATAAGTGATATTGAGGTCTTTAGTTATTTGAGTGGCCCTTCAGGCGTTTCTCATACCAGAACACAGCCCCACAATGAGAACATTTATGGTCACAATCGCCTAAAAAACGTATAACATGAAAATCTTTGATCTGAATTCCTTCTTCCCTTTTGTTTGAATCCTGTTATAACCCCTGAAATTGAGATTAAACTATGAGCAATCACATCGAAAACGCATCTTAGATATTAAAAAGTTGCTGACCTCCACTGGAAGCTGAACTACTCCTTCACCATTGGCCTGTATTAATCCTGGTTTGCAGTGTTGGTAGCTGTGAAGGCAGAGCGTCGTACTCTTTTCAAAGAAGGCTGGCTGGCCACCGCCAATTCTGCATGAGTGTTTTCACATGTACTTTTACGCTGGTTTGAACCTGAAGTACTGGCACGCGTAGAAGCTGTGGACAAACAAAAAAAAAAAAAAAAAAATTGGAATGGCCTGAATAAATTATGGACCAATCAGTAAGACAAAATAAAAAGGAATTCTACCCAAAAGCAACGAAAGATAGCCTAAAAACGCAAGCAGTTTAGAATCGTCAAACATAAACAACATATTACCATCTTTTAGATGTTTATTTGGTTGAACCTCACGGGTGAAAAATGCCTGATGGATTCTTCTGCAGATGAATGTGGTAACGATGGTTGATAAAGTACCCGGAGTGGCATGTTCAGCCCGTTCACCCTGTAATTTTGCGCGACACAAATAAGAAGAGAAAAAAAGTATTCAACACAAATAAGTCTAATAAATCAACAATTAGCATAATCGAAAAATAAAAAACTTTGTTCTCACCTGTGTTAGTACATTGCGTTTGATACGTGGGCTCAATGTCTACTGAGATTCTCCGGTGACCTTCACAGGAATAGAAAAAGTAGAGAAGTTAGGCTCTCTAAAAATAAGCTCAACATAAAAGATATGATGTCTTACGAAACTGTTTTACCGTTGTATAAAACTTTTATATTGAATAAAAACCAATATCAGGAATTCATTAAGTTACCTTTCTTTTTGAAAAAATCTACCTTTTTTCAGGAAATCATGATGTAGCCAATAGCAATTAATCCCACAATCTCTTGCAAACTTCTAATGTATCGAAACACTACTTACAGTTCATCAAACACCGTCATAAGACTTCGGTGCTTGCCAATCTTTTATACTTTGATTTTACATGTAAATTGTAACATACAGGAATTTTCGGAACATTTTCTAAAAATAAATCATAATTATTATTACAGACCTAGAGTTCAGTTATTAATTTTTCTATTTGACTCTGAAAACGAAATAGCTATATATAATTTTAGCCGACTTATTCAAAAACGATAGCTAAACCACATCTTCACAACTCGGACTCTAAGAAATTTGAGGTAAAACGAATTCCATGACAACTTTTAGTTTGCCCGAGACCTGGAAACGAGCCGAAAAAGGGCTAAAACAGCACCGCAAACATTTAACGAACAACATAACGCGGACACACAAAAATAATTAAATTTGTTTTGTTATTTAATTATCAGTATTTATTTAATAAAAATATTAAATAAATTTTTCATCATTTTAATGAAACAGCGTTGTGGTTAACGCAGAATACTCGGTTGAAAATCATGTATTATTTCAGGACGAAGCGGAAACCGGTTCACAAAATGAAATAACAAAATATTTTTTTATTTATTGTTATATAATATTTATGAAATTAATATCAAGCGGAATACTCATTTTTATCGGAAAAATAATTTTAAAAACAATGGCGCAAGTTTCGTGCGTTGGTTCATCCGTTAAGTACCTCAAACGAGTCCCGAACCAATACTTTACAAAATTTACACCTTTGGCCCCTATGAAAATAATTACAACCTTAATTCACCTAAAACTATCACTCACTTGTCCAATTCTTTTAAAACGTTTTCATGTGTTTATATAGTTAACTTTAGTAGGGATCATTCATTTTTTTGAAACATAGCAAACATAACCATCCTCCCTCTACTTATTAATACGGCGTCTCCACACTTTCGGCACCTATTTCCGGCACCCAAACTCAGCCGTCGGCGTCATCTACATCATCCACCGACACCACCACTTCACAGTCACACTTATTCATTACGACGCTACCCCATTCACACCGACACATTCACAACCATTTTCATCACCAATATAACCCTAAGGGTGAGTCGGAGTTTGGTTGTGTAAACAGCACGAGGAGTGCTTTGGTTTTCATTACCGCCACCGCATAGGGTGGTTGGTTGTTCGGAAGTAAACCCATCAGGGTGAGTTTGTTTTCTCAGGAACACGCATAGGGTGCGCATGGTTTGGTTATAAACAACTAGCGGGTGATTTTTGGTTTTGGATGAATAACACGATTAGTGGAGCGTTTTGTTGATGCCTTAGCAGCTATAAGGGGTGTTTCTTTTCGGTGGTTGATTGACCAACACCAAATGGTGCGTTTAAGCTTAACACAAGATTAAGAGTCTGCGTTGTTGGTTCATTACACCAAGAGTGTGCGTTTGATTTTGGCGATTAGGGTGGTATGTTATTAAACAGCCCCCAATGGGGCTGTTTGGGTCATAACAGTCGCGAGGGTGTTTGTTCGGGCTGTTATCTTGGTTAGGAGCGGTTGGTTTGTGACAGCCCACTAAGGGGTGTTTGATTGTTGTTAATAACCATAATGATGTTTGCGTTATAACAGAAAACACGAAGGGAGCGTTTGGTTGCGGTTGGCAGACTAGGCTGCTTGTGGTTTCGCAGGCAACAAGAAGGGTGCGTGGTTTTGGTTGTTCGCCGATGGGGCGTTTGGTTAACTGCAAGCCTTGCCCACATGAGTGCGTTTGGCTGCTGTACATACCATTAGGGTGCGTTTGGTGTTGCTCGACAGTTAAAGGGGCGTGCTTGGTTTAGCGAGTCAACGAGGAAACGACGAGGGTTTGTTTGGTTTATATATAAAACGACAAATAAAAATAACTTAAGGTTTAATAAATATTAAAACTGGATAAATATTATTTGGTGGTTTTTAATCGGTTAAATAAATATAATCCTTAATAATTGGTTTAATTTAAATATAATGGTGTATATATATTATATCTGAACACGCGGGCATTTGAAATATTGAAACGCGATTGATTTCAATATATATTCATTAACTGAAAACGTTTAGTTTTGCGAAAATGGAAAACGATTTACAAACGGAAAAGTCATGACGAAAATTTATATAATTTTCTATATTCACGATTTACTAAAACTTTATTAATTTAGAGAAACGATAAAAGGAATTAAGATATGTTTTAAGATATATTAAATGGTATTATACAATAACCTGGACAACGAGCGAAAACTATACTTTTACAATAAGGCGAAGTGTTTTAGACACGACCTGTTAAAGAAATGAAACATAATTATAGTGTTAATTATATTTTATAACGGTTATAAACGGTTACAACTTCGTTGTTTAAGTTATAATAGTATGATACGTGTTCATCTTTATTCAAAGTCTTTTGTTAATTAAATTGGAGTCAAACTAATTAGTTTAATTAACAACTCGCATTTATTATATAAGACCTGCAAAGTATTATATACTTTTCATAAATCTTTGGAGACGATCGTTTTTGTGATATAACTTACGGTAAGAATTATATAAGGGTTATTTTTCATAAGAAGTATTTACGAATATATATTACACGCTTTGCCGTATATTTTCAGTTTATTTATTTAACCAACCACCAAACTATTACAACTTTAAATCTAAATCTTTTATCAACGTGCTGCGTTGACATAACAATTCATCGGGAAACCCAAATGCATTACCCTAGGCTATTGAGACTTAGCCGTTAAGATAAGCTGCAACTTCTTGGTCGAGCCGTTTTAGTCTTCCGTTTCGTCTTGTACTCAATGTGTACATTCCCGCCAATCGTTCTTCATCATCGATGTGAGTTTATAGCCCCTCTTTCACTTGTTTTACATTTACTTTACAAATCTCGGGGGAGAATACATGCTCAATACAACTTGTTTACATGTTCGTTTACAATGTCTTTTACATACTATTCCACACACCTGGCTTACATACTTAATTTTGCAATTCATTACAAACACCATTAGATGGTTGATTACAAACTTGGTTTCATACCTTGCACATTACTCTTTTACATACACGTTACGAAATTGTTTACATACTCATTACAAACCCAATTACGGTGATTGATTAACCTACTCTTCTACTTATGGATTTAAGTACTTAAACGCCTGTTTATGAATACAATGCTTTGGTTTTTTAAAGGATGCAAGTGTATATTTTATAGTGATTACGTGTTTGCCTAAGTATTTGAATACTATTTTATCCCCAGTATCATGATAATGTCAATTGCTTTAGTTGTAGTGTGAATTACATTATGTGAGCGTGAGTGTTATTAGTAGATCTTTTTGAGATTGAACATCTGTGGGAGAGATGGCACGAAATTTACATAGTGCGGGCACGAAATTTACATAGTGCGGGCACGAAATCTATATAGTGCGGGCAATGACAGGAAAATTTTATATAGTTGGCGGGACGGATATCTTTATAGTGCGTGGCAATGTCACAATATTTATATAGTAGGACTCATATCGTCGAGCTTCAGTATCATTGAGCTTCTATAGGGAAACGTATGGGAATTTTGTGATAAGTTCAGTTTGCTTATCGCGGGGAAGGTCTTGAGGTCCTACATTTCATACATTTTTGGTGGCTATTATAAAAGGATTGAAATAGTCAGGCATATTTTACAAACTTTGGTTTAACATTTATATTTAAAACAAATCTATGAACTCATCCAACTTTACATTTGACACTTTTATGCATTGTTTTTCTAAGTGTGTAATTAGCGGCTTGGATTAGTTGATGGGCATTGGAGTCTTTACATTCAAAGTTTTCTATGGTTGATGCTATTATGAGACAACTATTATTTTGATTCCAGAAAATCAACGAGATCGTTTTATAAACGGACCATTAAGAGGTCGTTCTCTTGTATCTTGTGCTGGTGTATTATGAAGTAACGCCCCCTGAACATATTTCTGCTGCCAACACCATTTTTGGGGGAGTTACAGATGGTATCGAGCCAAGGTTATAGAGAACTAGGTTGCATATTTTCACCCTAGACTATAAACCGTTTTCACAAACCTTTGCTCACAACAAATATTTTTTTTTCCAAGTGCATACACATACTTGCTTACTTGGCTTAGGTTACTTTTTACCTAAGTGCTTACATGGACATACTATATATGTATTATATAGGTTACTTCTTTTGCGTATATCGCACGCTACTTATTTATATAAGAGTTATTTTTTTAAATATAGAGCACTCTTAGACATTCGTGTGTTGCACAATGTCTCAAATTATACCTCAGACATTGTAAGTTAAACAATGGTCCTAAGGATACTATTTTTTTTCATAACGTTATAACTTATATTGTATTACACAAAGACCGTCATAATTTGTTTAGAGGGAATTATGTTGAATCTAAGTATTGCAAGTCTGTGATGGGCGAGACTTGTAATATGAGGATTGGTATGATAATTGCTATGTTAACAAAGCCCGTCACAATTTTGTGTTAATGGGAATTATGTATGAATCCTAAGTATTGCAAGTACTTGTATGGGCGGTCTTGTAATATGAGGGGGGGAAAAAAATTTTTTGGGGGGATAGATAAGTGCTATGTTAACAAAGCCCGTCACCGGTTCTGTTTTACATGGGATTATGTATGAATTTATGTATTTCAAGTCTTGTATGGGCGGACTTGTAATAGGAAGATTGATTGATAATTGCTATGCTGATTCGTTCATATTGACTTTATCGCAATTTTCTTTTAATTGAGTACTACATTAACTGCCTTGAATCACTATGTACGATCTTCCTGATTGTTTTACTCTACGCTACGATGAGAATTTAAATACTCGTTCCATTCTATTTAGAGCATGGCATCGCTATGTCAATTTCACCCTTTGAATATTTTGTGAGTTCGTATTGCATGTGAAATTATTAAGTAGGATGATTTATAACATATTTATTTGAACGGATTGGTACGACTTCTTCTTTTTATATATACTAAGTTAGAATTCACCGAACATAAGTTTATCAATTTCTTACTTACATAAATTTTGGAGTTCTTTATGTTATATAAGAATTATAATTGAGTGGGCTTAATGGTATTCGATGTGACAGAGTATGAAACCTGAAATCGATAATCATCTGAATCCGTAAAGGTCTAAGAGACTCGATCGTATCTTTACTACTAGCAAAAATCTTAAGGCCTCACAGGAGCTACCTTTATCTCATCTTAAGTTATTACACTTTTCCATTTGCAAGTTCCTTGCAATCACCGAATTGTCTGTGGAGCTAAAGAATGAGTGCCAATATGCCGTCACCAGTTATTATAGTGTTGACGTTATGGTCGATGCTGTTGGGGTCCTAGAGCGGTCCGAATGATACAACTTTAGCCAATAGGTATGCAACTCTCCTTAAAACGAGTATAATACTGCCCTTCGAAGAAAACAGTTATGTTACTACTATTACATTTCGGGCCATTGTAGGAAGATTGGTCGCGATATATCCTAGTACCGCCAAGTAGTTGGGGTATTACTACATATGTCTCGTGATGTGAATCATCGAACATTACAGATAGTAAAACGAGGACTCCGTCTCGAACATTTAGAGACTTATACAAAATACTCACGCGATACACTTTTCTTGGGATTTTCACTATAATGAGGACTTCCCTATAACGCGGGTATTACAAGTCATAGATCTGTAATAATATATTTGAGATTACTCGTTTTGTTGGATTAAATATCCTGGGACATAACCTAGACAAATTTTTTTTTTTGGTAGATTGAGAAGTGTAGAAACAAACCGAATCTTGCTGAATATAGTTACCAGCTTTAGGTTTGAACTTGTTTTACTAAAATGATAAATATTATTTCGTGGTCAACAATACGGTTAAACACAAATTAAATCTCGGGACGAGATTTATTTAAGGGGTAGGTACGTAAATCGGGAATTTTAGGAACTATTTTAATAATAATCATAATTATTATTATAACACCTCGAGTGCAAGTTATTTATTTTACGTTTTGACTGAAAACGAAAAAGATATATATAAATTTTAGCCGACTATATCAAAAACGACTAGCTATCCACATTTTCTCACAACTCGGGACTCTAAGCAAATTTGAGGTAAAACAGAAATTCCATACAACATTTTAAGTTTTGCCCGAGACCTGGAAACGAGCCGTAAAGGGGTAAAAACCTGCACAGCAAACATATAATCGAACAAAACATACAACGCGGACAACAAAAAATAATTAAATTTGTTTTGTTATTTAATTATCAGTATTTATTTAATAAAAATATTAAATAAATTATTCATCATTTTAATGAAAAGCGTTGTGATAACGCGAATACTCGGGTTGAAAATCCATTATTATTTCGGACGAAGCGAAACCGGTTCACAAAATGAATAACAAATATTTTATTTAATGTTATAAAATATTTATGAAATAATATCAAGCGAATACTCATTTTTATCGGAAAAATGATTTTAAAAACAATGGCGCAAGTTTCGTGCGTTGGTTCATCCGTTAAGTACCTCAAACGAGTCCCGAACCAATACTTTACAAAATTTACACCTTTGGCCCCTATGAAAATAATTACAACCTTAATCCCTAAACTATCACTCACTTGTCAAATTCTTTTTAAAACTTTTCATGTGTATATATAGATAACTTTAGTAGGGATCATTCATTTTTTTTAACCTAGCACACATAACCCTCTTCCCTCTCTTATTAATCCGGCGCCTCCTCACACTTTCTGGCCACCTATTCCGGCCACCCACCTCAGCCGTCGGCATCCATCTACATCATCACCACATCATCCACCCGACACCACCACTTCAGTCACCATATCATTACCGCCGTACCCCACATCTCCACCGACCCCATCAACAAACCCATTTTCTATCACAAACCCTAAGGTGCGACGGGTTGGTTGTGTAATGACACGAGAGGGCTTTGGTTTTCATTACCGCAACGGCATAGGGTGCGTTTGTTGTTCGGAGTAAACCCATCAGGGTGCGTTTGTTTTCTCAGGAACACCGCATAGGGTGCGTATGGTTTGTTATAAACAACACGCGGGTGCTTTTTGGTTTTGATGAATAACACGATTAGGGAGCGTTTTGGTTGATGCTTAGCAGCATAGGGGTGTTCTTTTCGGTGGTTTGATAGACCAACACCAAAAGGTGCGTTTAAGCTTAACACAAAAAGATTAAGGTGCGTTGTTGGTTCATAACACCAAGAAGAGTGCGTTTGATTTTGGCGATTAGGGTGCGTTTGTTATTAAAACAGCCCACAAGGGGGCTGTTTGGTTCAAAACAGTCGCGAGGGAGTGTTTGTTCGGGCTGTTAATCTTGGTTAGGGAGCGGTTGGTTTGTGACAGCCCCACTAAGGGCGTGTTTGATTGTTGTTAATAACCATAATGACTGTTTGGTATAACAGAAAACACGAAGGGGAGCGTTTGGTTGCGGGTTGGCAGCTAGGCTGCTTGTGGTTTCGCAGGCACCAAGAAGGGTGCGTTGGTTTGGTTGTTCGCCGATAGGGGCGTTTGGCTTAACAGCAGCCATGCACATGAGTGCGTTTGGCTGCTGTACATACCATTAGGGTGCGTTTGGTGTTGCTCGACAGTTAAAGGGCGTGTTTGGTTTAGCGAGTCAACGAGGAAACGACGAGGGTTTGTTTGGTTTATATATCAAAACGACAAATAAAAATAACTTAAGGTTTAATAAATATTAAAACTGGATAAATATTCTTTAGTGGTTTTTAATCGGTTAAATAAATATAATCCTTAATAATTGGTTTAATTTAAATATAATGGTGTATATATATATTATATCTAAACACGCGGGCATTTGAAATATTGAAACGCGATTGATTTCAATATATATTCATTAACTGAAAACGTTTAGTTTTGCGAAAATGGAAAACGATTTTTAATAACGAAAAGTCATGACGAAAATTTATATAATTTTCTATATTCACGATTTACTAAAACTTTATTAATTTAGAGAAACGATAAAAGGAATTAAGATATGTTTTAAGATATATTAAATGGTATTATACAATAACCTGGACAACGAGCGAAAACTATACTTTTACAATAAGGCGAGTGTTTTAGACACGACCTGTTAAAGAAATGAAACATAATTTATAAAATGTTAAATTATATTTTATAATGGTTATAAACGGTTACCAACTTCGGTTGTTTAAGTTATAATAGTAAGATACGTGTCAACTTTTATTCAAAGTCTTTTGTTAATTAAATTGGAGTCAAACTAATTAGTTTAATTAACAACTCGCATTTATTATATAAGACCTGCAAAGTATTATATACTTTTCATAAATCTTTGGATCGATCGTTTTTGTGATATAACTTACGGTAAGAATTATATAAGGGTTATTTTTCATAAGAAGTATATAACGAATATATATTACACGCTTTGCGTATATTTTCAATTTATTTATTTAACCAACCACCAAACTATTACAACTTTAAATCTAAATCTTTTATCAACGTGCCGCGTTGACATAACAATTCATCGGGAAACCCAAATGCATTACCCTAGGCTAGTGAGACTTAGCCGTTAAGATAAGCTGCAACTTCTTGGTCGAGCCGTTTCAGTTTCCGTTTCGTCTTGTACTCAATGTGTACATTCCCGCCAATCGTTCTTCATCATCGATGTGAGTTTATAGCCCCTCTTTCACTGTTTTACATTTACTTTACAAATCTCGGGGGAGAATACATGCTCAATACAACTTGTTTACATATTCGTTTACAATGTCTTTTACATATTATTCCACACACCTGGCTTACATACTTGATTTTGCAATTCATTACAAACACCATTAGATGGTTGATTACAAACTTGGTTCATACCTTTGCACATATCATTTACATACACGTTACGAAATGTCTATTACTCATTACAAAACCCAATTAACGTGATTTGATATCACACTCTTTCTACTTATGGATTTAAGTACTTAACGCTGTTTATGAACACAATGCTTTGGTTTTTATAAATGGATGCAAGTGTATATTTTTTATAGTGATTAAGTGTTTGCATAAGTAATTTTACCTATATGCCCAGTATCATGAACTGTCAATTGCATAGATGTAGTTGTGAATTACATTATGTGAGCGTGAGTGTTATTAGTAGATCTTTTTGAGATTGAACATCTGTGGGAGAGATGGCACGAAATTTACATAGTGCGGGCACGAAATTTACATAGTGCGGGCACGAAATCTATATAGTGCGGGCAATGGCACGGAATTTATATAGTGCGGGCACGGAATCTATATAGTGCGGGCAATGTCACAAAATTTATATAGTGACTCATATCGTCGAGCTTCAGTGTCATGAGCTTAGGGAAACGTAATGGAAATTTTGTGATAAGTGCAGTTTGCTTTATCGCGGGGAAAGTCTTGCGGTCCTACATTTTATACATTTTTGGTGGCTATTATAAAGGATTGAAATAGTCATGCATATTTTACAAACCTTTGGTTTAACATTTATATTTAAACAAACCTATGAACTCACCAACTTTAATGTTGACACTTTTAAGCATGTTTTTCTCAGGTGAATTAGATGCTTGGATTATTTGATGTGCATTGGAGTCTTTACATTCAAGTTTTTCATGGTGATGCAATTATGGGACAACTATTATTTTGATTCCAGAAAATCAACGAGATTGTTTTATAAACGACACATTTAGAGGTCGTTCTCTTGTATCTTGTGCTGGTGTATTATGAAGTAACGCCCCCTGACATATTTCCGCTGCAACACATTTTTGAGGGTGTTAATCCATAGACGATCATCGTCACTAATACTCCACTTACTCGTTATTTTTACAAATGTTATATTCGGTATAAGAAAAGAAGGTGAGAGCAATCATCATCATTACCGTCTCTTATGCAGCGCTGGTACTAATTCCTGTGTGCAAGTCTCGAGAAGAAAAATATGCTCTAATAATCTAAAAAAACAATATGAACTGATTTGACTTTTTAAGTCGTGTTTTGTAGCTTTGAAAAAAACATGTTTTCGAGAGTAAAGTGTTGACCGCAACTTGGCACTCATGGTTCTACAACTTTTGCACAACCAAGTCTTATGCAGACCATACACACGTATATGCAATCACGATTCTTACTCCTTAACATTTGCATATGATTTTAATCTTAAATGATATTTTGTTGTTGCTAACTATATTACTTTAATTTGATCAAATTCTTGGCATTTTTTTGAAGAAATTGAAGTGATCTAAGAGTGAATCTTTACAAAATTGTGTAAGCATTCATTTTCTTTAATCGACTATTCATCCTACAAAAGTTTCGAATAAAATATTTTTTGTGTACTTGTCTTGTAGGAAACAATATAGTAAAGAAAAAGAGTAACGGGTTCCTTACATAATTATGTTGATGTTGCAACTTTAAATCTTTGACAATCGTTGTATACTCGATACCACCAAGTTTGCTTGCCTGCAAACAAAAACATCAAAACATCATATTGTTACGCTACTTTTGTTTATAACGAACCAAACGTATATGATAACCCTATCAACCCGAACCTATCTGGCCCAATAAAAAATAAAGTTTCGTTTGTTGCTTACAATGACATTTTTTTGGAAATTAGAATTAAGATAATATATAGCCGTGATTGGCAGCTTGCTGATCAGCAATGAGCTTACTTTTCTTTCGGCTAATTTTGCGGCTTATGAGCTTATTCACCAAAAATAAACAGCCACATTAAAACTCTTAAAAAATCGGTTTTAGTTCATATGAGTTCAAGTACCTTTGAACTCGTTTCGAATTTCTCCTCGTATTTAGCGTGAGAAATGCCTATTGACTTTGCTAACTGCATCCACACAATCACTAACGTTGGTTTATTTCAGTTACATTTGCGCAGTGCTTTCATTTTTCAATTCACACAACAGTATAAAAAACACCAAATAATTTTTATTGAAAATTCAAAACAAACCTCACGAATAACAGCCAATCGCCTAGCCTCTTCCTCAATTCTCCTCATAATTTCTTAAAAGATCGTCTGCAATGAATAAAAACATAACCTTACTAATTACACAATTTCAATTGAACAAAATTATATAAAAAAAGGCATAACATAAAAATCATAACAACAATCTACAAACCCAAAACCTTCAAATTTCAACTTGATTAAACCCTAAACCCTATTCAATTAGGTCAAGAAAAACCCCAATTCAATTAGGTCAAGAAAAACCCCAATTCATTAATACACATCAATCCTAGTTTTCAATTGAAACCCTAATTCAATGATTATCAATATTCGAAATTTATAAAAAAAAACTTACATTCAACTATGAGTGTCAGCATGATTCTTCTTCTCCATCCTCGAATATGCTATACGATCTCGTCTCCCAAAAAAACTGCTGGAAATTTTTGTGTGTTTTTAGAGAAAGAGAGAGCGAAGTGAGAATGAAAACTGTGTGCTGAAGGAACTCAGTGGGGGCGGTGAGATAAGCAGGAGAATGGACACGTAGCAGAGAGAAAAAGATGAGAATTAAAGAAGTCGGGTTGGGTCACATTAATTAAAGAAACCGGGTTGGGTCAGGTGAGAGTAATTAAATGCAGGCAAAGCGGGTCGGGGTCGACCCACGAAACTTATTAATGTGGCACAGGTTCCGATTTCTGGTTTTTAATATATAGTTATAATACTTTTATTACAGAGTCAATGCGCCAGATGTTTCGTGTTTTTTAATGGTTTTGCCATAATTTTGTGAATTGGTTACAGTTTATTATATTAGTTTTTTTTTCAGTTCATCAATGTAACTTTAACCTATACATGCTGTCAACACTGTGTTCTTGTAGTGTTTCAAGATCCACTGTCTCGGGAGGTCAGAAAAGCTGAAAAGAGAGAGAGCGAGAATATTTTCATTATTTTCAAAAGGTATATTAAAAGGAAAAATGTAAAGAAAATACAATCGGAGCTTCACCCTTTAACGTTGATTTGAGGGTGTTATTTATAGGTCTAGCACAAAGGAAGTTTTCACTTATTACACTTCTAACCCTTGTGTTTTAACTTACTAATAAACTAATGTAATTTTCATAATGACACCACATTTTTCATTCCTAACAATCTTCCTCTAATGTGGCATCATATGAATTTACTTACAATGTATCCTACAAGTACAAATAAAAGTAAAAGTAGTCTAACGTCCTTCCAAAGCTGAAGATATCTTCATTTTACTTTTTCTTCAACACGTACTTCAGCTTGAATCTTCTTTTCACTTATAGAAAATACAATGTAATCTGTATAAACTGAGTTGACTTCCCCCCGATTCATACTGCATGTCTTCAAGAAGTTCATCTACTTCTTTTTGTCGAAGTTTCTGAATTCGCTTCCCCCCAAACAGACAACCATTTGAAGCAAATTTAAAACTTTGATGTAGTTGACATATCTTCTAACTATAGCAGTTTAAGCACGCAACAGAATCTATAGAAGATGAAGTAAACCACACTTGGCAGTAAATATGACTTCTTCATTGCGGATAAGCAGCAAATCCGTTCAAGGAAACATGCAAGAAATCAGCAAGATCTTCTCGCGTATGCACATACTTCACGCAAAACAACCCGTGGAGGTTGAAACTATAACACCAAAGTCAATTAAGTCTGGGATGTTGTATACATCAAAGTCAATTAAGTCTCGAATATACACATTTCTCCCCCGTGATTGTTGCAATCTATCAAAATATTCAACCAAAAAAGAACATGTCCAAAGAAGGTATGAAGAGAATAATATAGGACACCTTTCTTCCCCCTGATTGCATTTGATGGCCATCGAAAAAAATCATAATCTGTGTACGCCCGAATATTTGATAGTATGACCATGTGAGAAGTAGAATAAGTTCGGTTAAGCACAAAAACTATCCCGTGAGAATCAACTACCGATAAAACCTTTATCTGTTTCTCCTCTGACTTATTCATTTCCTTCCTCTTATTATGTCGGCTCTCTGTAATGACTACTGATGGAGAAAACTCAGTATTACAAACTTGATGCTGAAGTAGAATAACGCAAACTTGTGTCTTATGTCTTGTACTATCCACGTGACTCCAAACTTATACTGAATACTACAACGTAATTCCTTGAAATATAAGTAGACCTAAGTATCTTGACAAATCCTCAAATATTTGAGACACTGAGCACTACAATGTAACTCCTTCAAGTGATAGCAAATGTGCGCATTGAGCACCAACTTCTGCGTTTGTAGATCACACATTGCTAGATTTGACAAGTCTTCATCAACACCGGTTATAAGCTCGAACAAGTTATCTTTAAAAGTCATCATTCAACCAACCCCGAATTTTAAGATATGATAAGATCAAGTGCCCGTGAAATTCCACTTCAACTTCAAATAAGTGATAAAAAATTATCCCCGTAACCAATTCTTGCGGTTAAATCCCAAAAACAGCCCTTTTAACGGTTTAAGTGAATCTTCGATAAGGATCTTTTAAGCGAAACGTGATGTTTTATAAGTCCATGTTCAATCTTATACCACAACCAGCCCAAATGAAATTCAAATTTAAAGCCCATAAATACTAAAATTTTTGGATGGTTAGAAACTATCGGTTGGCCCAGTCCATAAACACCACACATACCAGCCCAAATATTGTAGTATAGATCTGATACTTTCGGTAGATTTATAAGCCCATGACACAAATAATCTAAAATCATATATATATATATATATATATATATATATATATATATATATAACCTTGGTATAACCAATCCAACCCTAAATTATTCATACAGATTGCTCCGCCCCTATTTTTCTTGCAGTGATAAACTTGCTACCTTATCTCTCCAAATGATCAAAAAATTAAACACTCATCCATGCTTATAACTCCATATTTCACACTCGATTCACTAATAACAAATACACAAGTTCTTCCTTCATCCATCCTGGTTATTCGAACGCGCAAGAAGACGATGGCTTCAAGATCCACGAAAGGATCTCGGGCAGGTTTTTATGTTGTTGTTTTTAATACAAGATCGATGATGATTTCTTTTTCGTGTTTAATCTTTTAGAGGTCAAAGCTATGATGTAATACACGAATGAAAAGAACATTGAGATCACGTTGTTGTTTGTTTTAGTTTTGTTAAAGTGATGGAGATGGGGTAAGAAATTATTGAGGAGGATGGGTTAGGGTGAAAATGGATTTGATGTTGTTATGGTTCTATGGTTTTTGTTTTGTTTATGAGTTACATATCTGAGTTCAACTCGGTTATTGTAACACCCTCAAATCTGAGTATGCAGCGGAATATTGAATATCAGAGAGCGTTACATTATGGGTCAATAGCACAAGATATAAGAACGACCACTAAGTGTGACGTTTAAAAGATACATTAGATAAACAAGTTTATTCGTTTATTACATAAGCACAAGGCTTTAAATCGTTCTACGATAAAGTTAAAGACTTTGACATTTAGTAATTGTTCACATAGCAAATATTATGACTCGAATCTCTAGCTTTGACATCCCAAAAGACCTCCAATGTATCACGGCATCTCATGCCCTACTGACCTAAAAAACATGCTTAAAAGTATCAACATAAAGTTGGTGAATTCATAGGTTTAATGTAACCAAAATTAGAACCGCAAGATTTCCAAGTGTATGATTAAGCAACAGATGCAACATCATCAAAAAGTAATTATTGTTTGCTAAGCTCATGACATCGAAGCTCAACCATTCTGTGTGCAATTAATTGCCAGAATAATGCCCTTTACGATGTTCTAACCCGAAACATCCCAACTCGACATGGTATACGTTTGTTGTCCGGTACACCGGCACAGTGAGCGCTACTCACCCAAACGGGGATGTCAATCCCAAATAGATCTATTTATAACATTCGCGCTCGCATAATGTAATTCCCAACTACGACTATGCAATTGACAGTTCATGATAATGGGCTCAGTGGGTTATCGCTACTTAGGCAAACACATAACCATTGTATAAAATGTACACTTGCGTCCAGTTTGTAAAACAAGCATGTTATCACCCCAAAGATATAAATCATTTATATAATTGTAAAAATGTGGGGCCATGAACTCACCTTAGCAGGTAGTTCCCAGTTTGATATAAATATCCAAGCAGGTATCGAAACCACACCGTCAAACACCTAAGTAAATACGGTCACGTCTTAGTTTACTTGTTTAAACTAACGACTCTATATATAAACTAAATTTCATTTTAAGTTTATATATACTGTTATCACTTGTGTGGTGGTGCCCACGATTAATGTATTTATTATTTCGATGAATGTCGTAAACGTGAAATCGTTATTTAATAAATATACTTTATTTATTAAAATCGTTATTAATTAAACCAGTTTATAATCCAAATATATCTTATATTCGATTGTCTTGTTAAACGCTTAATTAATTCACTTTCGTTAATAAAATACCTCCTGGTAGTTATAGTTATTACTACTGGTAGTGTTATAGTTCCTACTGGTAGTGTTGTTCCTGCTGGTAGTGTTATCGTTCCTGCTGGTAGTGTTATCGTTCCTGCTGGTAGTGTTATTCCTGCTGGTAGTGTTATCGTTCCTGCTGGTAGTGTTGTTCCTGCTGGTAGTGTTATCGTTTCTGCTGGTAGTGTTGTTAATTTCCAAAAAGCCAGATTTTGCCCCCGCCTTACGACCCGTTATCACTCACTTTTAGACTTAACGAACCTCGCGGAAGTAAAACGACCTTCGAACGAGCTTTCATGTTGTCGGCCGAAGGCCGAACCGACTCGAATGTCCCGAATCGAGCTCTTAAAATCTGGACAGCAAGCGCCCTATTTCTAGTGCTGAGTTTTTATATTAATGATATATATCTCGTTTTTGGCATAACTTTTTCGTATCCGTATACGATAACTCGAGGTACGCCTCCCTCAGATACTTCCTCATCGGTACCCCAGAAGACTCTCCCGGGTTCAGAGTCGGTGTAGACAGAAGTGTATGTAACCGCGGAACCTTCTAAATCTTGACATGACTGAATCTGAAAATCAAAAGTAGCTTATATAAGTATAAATATATAAGAACACATACCATAATATACGTGGTATGCATCATAAACACGTATATCATATACTGAAACACTTAGTATTTCCTACTAATGTAACTCTATAACTCACACACTAAGAACACGTTAAGTTATCCTCTACTAAAGCGACTCGATAGTGTGCGACCCGTCCCTTGATACTGGTTATAGTTTAGACCAAAAACTTTTTGACCTAGTTCTCTATAACCTTGGCTCTGATACCAAACTGTAACACCCTCAAATCTGAGTATGCAGCGGAATATTGAATATCCGAGAGCGTTACATTATGGGTCAATAGCACAAGATATAAGAACGACCACTAAGTGTGACGTTTAAAAGATACATTGGATAAACAAGTTTATTCGTTATTACATAAGCACAAGGCTTTAAATCGTTCGACGATAAAGTTAAAGACTTTGACATTTAAGTAATTGTTTCACATAACAAATATATGACCTCGAATCTCAAGCCTGACATCCCAAAAAACACCAATGTTCACGGCATCTCATGCCCTACTGACCTGAAACACATGCTTTAAAACGTCAACATAAAGTTGGTGAATTCATAGGTTTAATGTAACCAAAAGTAGGACCGCAAGATTTCCAAGTATATGATTAAGCAACAGATGCAAACATCATCAAAAAGTAATTATTGTTTGCTAAGCTCATGACACCGAAGCTCGACCATTCTGTGTGCAATTAATTGCCAGAATAAAGCCCTTACGATGTTTTAACCCGAAACATCCCAACCTGACATGGTATACGTTGTGTGTCCGTACACCGGCACATGAGCGCTACCACCAAACGGGGATGTCCAATCCCAAATAAGATCAATTTAAACATTCGCGCTCGCATAATGTAATTCCCAACTACGACTATCCAATTGACAGTTCATGATAATGGGCTCAGTGGGTTATCGCTACTTAGGCAAACACATAACCATTGTATAAAATGTACACTTGCGTCCAGTTTGTAAAAACAAGCATGTTATCACCCCAAAGATATAAATCATTTATATAATTGTAAAAATGTGGGGCCATGAACTCACCTTAGCAGGTAGTTCCTAGTTTGATATAAATATCCAAGCAGGTATCAAAACCACACCATTAAATACCTAAGTAAATACGGTCACGTCTTAGTTTACTTGTTTAAACTAACGACTCTATATATAAACTAAATTTCATTTTAAGTTTATATATACTGTTATCACTTGTGTTTATATATACTGTTATCACTTGTGTTTATATATACTGTTATCACTTGTGTGGTGGTGCCCACGATTAATGTATTTATTATTTCGATGAATGTCGTAAACGTGAAATCGTTATTAAATAAATATACTTTATTTATTAAAATCGTTATTAATTTCACCCATTTATAATCTGAATATACTTATATTCGATTGTCTTGTTAAACACTTAATTAATTCACTTTCGTTAATAAAATACCTCCTGGTAGTTATAGTTATTACTACTGGTGAGTAGTCGTTTCCTGCAGTATGTTATCGTTCCTGCTGGTAGTGTTGTTCCTGCTGGTAGTGTTATCGTTCCTGCTGGTAGTGTTATTCCTGCTGGTAGTGTTATCGTTCCTGCTGGTAGTGTTATCGTTCCTGCTGGTAGTGTTATCGTTTCTGCTGGTAGTGTTGTTAATTTCCAAAAAGTCAGATTTTGCCCCCGCCTTACGACCCGTTATCACTCACTTTTAGACTTAACGAACCTCGCGGGGAAGTAAAACGACCTTCCGAACGACTTTTATGTTTCGGCCGAAGGCCGAAACGGACTCGAAAGTGCCCGAATCGAGCTCTTAAAATCTGGACACAAGCGGCAGCCACTATTTCTAGGCTGAGTTATTTATATTAATGAATATATCTCTGTTTTTGGCATAAACTTTTTTCGTTTATTAGGAGTTACAAACGAATCTTAAATGAAACGACCGTCCCCCCCCTTTTTAAAAAGCCAAAGCCCCCTTCCACCCCCCTACCATATTTTTGAGCCTATATTCAAATTTACCAATTTCTCGATCCTCGTTTGGCGTGCCAAACTTTCTGGTCACAGTAAGCTCATTACAAACTCTGCTAAAATCCGTTTTTGACCAACAAGCTCATCACAACTACATCTAACATGACATACAATTTATACTTAGCCCACTTAATCGTTTTCATACGTTACTTGTTACATGAAATCGATAGATAACCATCTATATGCGTTTCTAAGCCTTGTTCTTGCGTTAAACATTAAAGTTTACGTGTATATTCGTGTTTTATGAATCCTAGCACCACACACGATTTCAAATGATAACATATATGCGTGCGTGAACCATGCATGGGTCGAACCACGCGTGTTTCACGTACCCTTGAGTTATAAACTCGATCAATAAGCAAACTTGCAATAAAATCGACATTTATACGAGTAAGAAATCAACACGAGTGCGAGTTACGACTTACAAAAGGGTCCTAGCTTTGTGTCCGTTTCTTCTTACACCCAAACGTGTAATATTAAAAGCTTCAAAGCTTATAACCCGTTCCTTAGCTCGTGTAAATGCCTCCTAGGGTCACTTGGACTTAAGAAATGCAAAAAGGGGTTCGAGTGTGGTTTGGTTTTGGGAAGTGACGAGTGAAATATAAGCCAAATGGGTTGTGTGGTTTCTTGAGAGAGTTTGATAAGTTCTTGGAACTCATCACTAGTGACTAGCAAGTCTTATTTATAGAGAGTGTGAGCTAGTCAAGTCTTCTAGTCACACAAACTATTCGAACGTGCCCTAGTACTACTTTAGAGTTTCTAGTTTGCTCAACTTGATCTTAAACCATCCCATCAAGGGACAAGAACTTTAATTAGTTGAGTGTTGTTCAAAATTTGGCTAGATATGCAAGTTTGCATATCGTGGGTTCTTCCTAGTCAATAATCACTACACACACAACACAAAGAAAAGAACCAAGTGGCTAGATATTTGCAAATATCTTTATGAAGACAAGATGTGACAAGCTTTAAATGAATTTAGGGAGGTACATGCTTTTCTAAGACTTTCTAATAGGTGTAAGAGATTTTGTGATCATTGATAATCACCTAGGATGACTTGTTTGGCTCTATTGGCCACATTCGTGGTTTTGAGACACTAGCACAAGATTTTTGATTAAATCTTGTGCTTAGATATTTTAAATGTGTACCGGTTTAAGTCTAGGTAGGTCTAGGTATTTTTGTGGTGCGTCTAGATATATTTTATTGCGAAACGTAACTTATTTACGTGACCAATCAAAATAAAACTGAGTAAGTTTGATAATTATTACTTAAATAATTACTGGACATAAACCTTAATTTATTTGGTGACCATTCACGTAAAATGATTTCTTTTTAGTCTACGCGATTTAGCTTAAACGTCAAAATTAAAAGTAAACGCGTATCGGGCTAAAATAAATTGTTGACATTAAAGAGTCGTACAATACGTGAAAATCAGAAATGTTACAGTTATTACCGAGTTGACTCAGTTGGTTGATTGGTTGTTGTTGTTTTTGACCACATACGAAACCAAGCTTTCGTATACGAAACCGTAACCTCATACAAAAAACATATACGAAACGTAACCTCTGTATACGTAACCAACCATACGTAAGCTCATACTCAACCTTATACGTACGAAACCGAAAGCTCATATACAAAATCTGAAACCTCCGTACGGAACCGAAACCACATAAGAAACCTCATAGGAAACCATTTTCCGAAACCACCATACGTAACCATTTATGAAACACTTTCCGAAACTGAAACTATATCCGTAATCGTAACCGTATTCGAAACTGAAACCTCTTACGAAACCTGTTGATGGTGGTGGTTACCGAAACCTCATACGTAACCATGTAGAAAACCACATATGAAACCTCACTTTTGGTAACCATTTCCGAAACCGAAACCACGTATGAATCCTTTTTACGAAACTGTTTTCGGTGTAAGCGTTTTGGTAACCGTTTCGTAACATATATTTTTGAAACCGCGTAAAAACATCCGTAACCTTAGCATGTATGTATAAAAAAAAGTTTTCATGTAAAGTATGTAAACCAAACGTATTTTGACTGTTGTAGAATCTGTTAAGCTCGTGAAAAAGGATAATCAAGACTGTTTTGGACTGTTGTGAATATTTTGGACTGATATGGATTGAATTTGAACAGATTTGGACTGATATATACTGTTAAGAACTGTTATAAACTCTTTCGGACTAAATACGCACGAAATAAGCACTTAATAAGCCGAAACTGATCAAATAAGCACATCGAAAAAGCTCGAAAAACATCACGAATCACCTTATGGTTCTTGATACCATTTGTAGTGTTTCAAGATCCACCATTTTAGAAGGTCGGGGAAGCTCAAAGTATGAATAAGCCATAATAAAAAGAGTATTTTTACTATTTTCAAAAGATTTATTAAAAGGAAAAATATAAAGAAAATACAATTGGAGCTTCACCCTCTAATGTTGATTAGAGGGTGTTATTTATATGCCTAACACAAGGGAAGTTTCCACTTATTACACTTCTAGCCCTTGTATTTTAACCTACTAATAAACTAATGTAATTTCCATAATGACACCACATTTTTCATTTCTAACAGTTCTCGAGTATCATTTACGAAAGAAAAGTAAAAAAAATGAAGTGAAACAAAAAATGTTGTGTTCTCGAGTATCACTTAAAAAGGAAAAGAAATGAAAAACAATGGTACTTTAGTTGATTTTAAAAGTAAAATATTTTCTCTCAATATTGGGCTGAAAATCTTTACTTCCAATTTCTTTACTTTTTTTTAATAAAAAAACTCGAGAATACAGTGTAAGTATAAAAATGATGTTGGGTCGCTATGCAAAATAAGAATCTTTCTTTGACCATTAATTGAGATAGATTTAAAAGTGTTTGGTTTACAGTATGTATTGAAAGAAATTTTAATATGTCAAAGAGTTATAGTTTGAATAAATTGTAATTTAGAAAGTTAGAATGTGTCGAAATTGTAATTGTAATATGTTGAATTGTAATTGATGTATTCTGTTACCGTGTTTGATTGAATCTCAACATAATGTAATTAAAAAAAATTTTGAATAATAATTGTAAATAAATACAATTAATAACAATAATAACAATAATAATAATAATAATAAATAATAATAACATACTACTACGTAATAGACATAGTTATATCATTAAAACTACAAGGAGTTGTTTGGCATTGCTTAATTTTTAGGCATCTTGGTTTTTTGTTTTCTTAAGCAAAAAACATTTATATGTTATCCAAACCAACTTCTGCTTTTTGCTTATTTTATGCTATAAAAATGAGTTTTTCTTATGCCAAGTAGAAAAGTTGCTTTTGCCAGCTTTTTCTTAATGTGGTAATAATTGTCTATTAGTATGTTACCCGCGCAAAGCAACGGGTTTGGAGGCGAATGTTGTTTAATGATTTTACGGTTTTTTTCAAAGGTTGTTTAACGATTTTCTATAATGGATGATAGTTTCTAGAGATTGCTATTATAAGTAATAATTAAAAAAATTAAAAATACATTAGTTGCACACTAAATTACAACTTTAAATTGGAGGATTGTTACAAATCTACATATTTAAAATTGTGACAACTGATATTTTTTAGGTCAACTTTTATTCATTAACTTGAACATTTTACTTTGAACTCGTGAATGCTTGATTTAACTTATAACCGAGAGGTTATCCCGCGTATCACGAGAAACAACTTTGAACGTATCCCGACTCTATACTAAGTTTAGTCTACGTTTAACTAGTACATTATCATTCACATGAGCATGATTTACAAGTCATTTGCATACGATTTTACAAACATTACGTAAGTCTTTCTAAACTTGTATTATAATACATGCATGCATTCAACTTACCTACTACCCCACCACCTTTGAGGTATTATTTCTACTAGTAATTATCACTTTTAAAAATGTTTTCCCTCCCCCTAAACCATCTAGAAGAGTCAGCCTCCTTATGGAGTTACACCAACATTTCCTTTTTCTCATTGGTAACATTTCCTCCTTATTTTGTATAAACCATAGAAGCTAACAATCTTGACAACAACACCCCCTTGTCCTCTACCCAATTCCCACGGCTCAAAACACCCTCACATGATCCATTTCCTCTTCTAGCCTTACTTATAACGCTTAAATCGAGTATATTTTTAGGCGTGTTATCCATGTTTTTGTATGTGTTATTTGGCTAATTAACAAGCTTTTTCTACTAATATTGCACAAAGTTGGATATTTATGTTTGTAGTTAGCCAAGACGAAGAAAGTGATGAAAAGATCAAGAAAAAAGGAAAAATGAAGAAATATGCACATATGAAGAATTCCCAACAAGAACGAGTCTCGTGGATGAGTTATCAAGAAGAAAAGTCATGGAGAGATCATTTTCGGGTATAAGGAAGAGTGTTATATTGCCAATGTTCCCTACGGCGAGCTCAATGGTATTCCTGTAGCCTTTGTGGCTAGGGTTGGAGTAATCTCCAAGAGTACGGATAGGATTCGCGTCTCCCATGGTGGTTGAGAGAATGGATTACGAAACAATTAACACAAAGAAAAGATAGACTACAAGAAAGCTAATATACGGAATTAAATTCTCACTTGAAAGGATTCAAGTGAGTAGAACTAAGTTAAACTATGATCGAAACCTAACTATTCCCCACGCAGTGGCGCCAAAAACTTAATATGGGGTCCGTAAGAACTTCATAGGAAGTTTTACAATCCCCTATGCAGTGTCCCTAATCATTGTGGTGTAGTATAGGCAAGACTCGGGGGTTGTTATCGTTCTCTAAGGAAATAGGTTGGGAAGGCTTGATCACGGTCTAACAAAATTCTAGGGGTTGAGAGAAGATTATTTTTGTGTTTTTATACTTTATGAAAGCAGGTAAATCTATAGTTTGAGAGGTTGGTTTGTTTAACTAATAACTAAACTAATTATAATCTATGCTACTAGTGATAACTTTTATGATAAGCAAATGTATTTACCTAATCATGCACTACTCCTCAGATTGCTTCACCTAGATCCGTTGCCTTGTCACACTTGTGATGGTCTGTGTAAGTATTTCCTAGGTCATGAACGGATTACACGAATCCGCCGCCTATTTAATATTCCGTTAAGGCAACGCACAAGTAAGGTAGTATGAAGACTATTACAAGGCCCCTAAGAGTATATTAAATGCATATGAAATAACTTGAGAGGGATCAACCATATAGCGGGTAAGGTAATATGAAGACTGTTACCGATGGTATCCTCTCTACACTACTCGCGTTTCCCTAGACATATCAACAGCGATACAGACAAAAGCTGGTTTTCTAAAGCCTAATGCGCACATTCATCAACAAGAAGCAACATTAAAAGGATCTACAACCTAAGTTTCATGCAATCATAGATAAATACAAAGGAGGGTTTAGCCTCGCATGTTATAAAGAAAGCAAGAAGATAAATCAATCAAACAACACATAGACATATTGAATGATTAATGATAAATAACCTTACTTGATTAAAACATGGATTCAAGGTAGTACAATAGGGTTTTGAGGCCCTAAAACTCCTAAAATAACTAGGGTTCGTCTCCCTAGGTTTATAAAAAGTTATCCCAAAGTTACACACTAAAACCCTAAAAACGGATTTATATTTATAGAGATGTCGACGAGACGGTGTCGCTTTGTAATCCAGACGCCGTCGCCAAGTAGACGATTCTAGATCCTCTTTAAGTCGGCCACGTCCTAACGCCGTCGCCAAATTCCTGACGTCGACACTAGATAGATCACGACGGCGTCGCTTTATGCCTGCGACGCCGTCTCCAGCCACTGTTTGCATAAATCTTCAAGAATTCGGTGTAGGTCCGTAATCTTGTCCGTTTCTTCTCCAAATAAGCCCAAGTCACGTGTATTTCCTCCAAAAGTCACCCAAGTGCTAAAAGCCTAAAAACAAACAATTAAGCACATAATCTGGGCATATTTGCATGATTTAGGGGGTTAAATGACCCCGAAATAGTATATAAAATGACACCTTGTCAAATACCTCTACACTTAGGGTTTGCTTGTTCTCAAGCAAATGGGCTTTTCTACCTAGACAATAGCAATATAAGGGTCATTTAACCTACTCTTTAAAAGTATTTTACTACACAACCTTCTAGACCTCGTAATTAAAAGCACGGAAAGTATATACTAGCACCTTACATAAGTGTTTGAGATTCTCTCTTTCACTCGGGTGTATAATAAATTATAACATAACGGGGAAACAGAAAATCAACACTCATTACCTGTCATAGCATATAAATTACCATAGGCTTGGTAAAGGATCAAACCTCCACCGCTAGGCGCAAGCATTATTCATTACTGTCCAAAGGGTCTTTTAAAGGGTTGTGGGGTGTAGGTGTAAGATAACATTAATGGAAACGAAGACGTATGAGATACATTTGGGTGGTGACTTTGGGTGAATTTGGAGTGGAACGGTTAGCTACTTATTTATAAGAATACACGTTGGTTTGGTTGTTAAGCCAAAGACCCGGACAAAATATACAAACTCTATACAACTCTACATCAATCTCTTTCTTTTTCTTTTCTTGACTCTAATATAAACATAAACATAAGCAAATGGCAGTCCTTACATTTTTTGTACTTTTGCCCTGCCATTACTTAAACATATAATACATCATGGGGGTTTATAGATACACCCTTACACTTGAACTTTTACATACTCGATTATTTACAATCTAACTAATGACCTGAATTAAGTTAGATCAAAATAACATGGAGCTTATTGAGCTCTATTGGGTGTAGTAAATTACTTCTTCCCTAATTCTTCATAAGATGAATACTACCATGAATCTCAATCGTCCTAAAACTATATTTACAAGGATAAGGACTTAGCAACCGTGTACTCAAATAATTAACTTGGGTTAAAACAATAATGTACTAAAAGTGGGTACATACAAGGTAGGCTAAGGCGATTTGGGTGTAACAATTGGTTTAAGGGTGATAATGCTCTTCATTAATAGTCTGGCTTAACCAGAAAATTACAAGAACCGTGAAAAAAGATAGGCTCGGAGGGTTGTACTAGGGGTATCCTGCACTAACGATGTGGGATAGGTATATGATCAGTGTGACCATCATAACAATTACAGGTTTAAAACATAGGTTAATCCTAGTGCCTCTTTTCTAGCAAATCCTAATACTTACTATGCGGTCTCGGGATGCATCATAAAAACAAGTTCTAGAATTTAATATATTGTCGGTACACTCATATAATTTAATACCAATATCAATGCTCCATAAAAGGCGACAAAGATTATACGTACACATCCGTAACGACGGAATAGACACATATGACTGCATTCGAACCTTAACTCGAGAAAGCTAAAGGTATAAACTATCTTGGGTACCAATGAATGGATACCCGAATTCCTAAAGATCTAAAGGCGAACCTCACATTTTTGGGGTGGAATTTTAAGGGTTTTTTGTGCTAGTTATACACATTCCTATCCGTGAGACGTTATTAATACTTGGTTTTCGTCGGTATGTGTCATAATT
The DNA here is from genome assembly GCA_026074375.1 of Tanacetum coccineum. Taxonomy (NCBI): domain Eukaryota; kingdom Viridiplantae; phylum Streptophyta; class Magnoliopsida; order Asterales; family Asteraceae; genus Tanacetum; species Tanacetum coccineum. The sequence goes on along the minus strand of BQNB010001337.1, from coordinate 41,087 downwards.
TTTTTTTAATTTGGTTCAAAATTACCTTTTTATGCTATGTTTCGATATATTACCCCTCATTTTAAGGAACAAGCAAATGTCAAATGAAGGAATAGTTTCTAAGGCTTATTTCCCCCTACACTTAAGTTGAACATTGTCCCTAATGTTCTATAGAAGTACCCGTAAAAACGAATAAAGGGATAAGAAAACAAGGAAAAGAAACTAGTACTCTCCTGGTTTGCTTAACAATGGAGAAGAAACATGCGTTAACTGGTTAAATCGTCCTCCAATAATTGTCCAATTAAACTTCCCAAGAACTTCCAAGCTTCTTCTCGTCAGATATAACCTGTAATCAAAGACAAAGACAACTACACCAAGCATAAAATAGGCAGGAGAGATACAAATACAATGAGAGTTTAGGGTTTTGACTCTATGAAAACAGTAAAGATAAGATGAGAGTAATGATGTAATCATAGGTTTATACAAGTTTACAAAAGAATTACAAATTTTAAATATTACGCATTTTATTTTTCATAAATACTAAAAAAAATCGAGTTTTTACATTCCTGAAGACGCGACTTCGTCGGGTGTTAATCCCGACCCCGTCTCCAGCGTCTGAAAAATTCTTCTTCGTTTTTAATGAGAAATTTCCTGCACACAATTTTATTAGTTAAATATGAAGAAAGCATTGCATAAAAATCTGGAATTAATCGTTACAATCATATGACTCAAAATTGACGCGAATTAATCTAAATAATTTATTTTAAATGTTTGAATTGGGTTCTTAAAATATGGATATATTCCCCTACACTTATTTTGTTGCAAAATACCTTTGATTGCAAATAAGACAAAGTTATAAACAAACAAAGCATGATTACAAAATTCATTCAAATATAATAAAACAAATAATAAATAATTAAAACACACGACACTCCTAAGTGCGGGAAAAATAAATATTGGGTTGCCTCCCAAAAAGCGTTTTTCTTTATTTGTGAGTCTTGTAGCTATACTCGAAATTACAAGTCCTTACGTGACTTCTCTTTTATCATCAACCTCATATTCTATTTTGACAAGAGCAGTGCGCTCATTTTTGAAGTTTTTATTCCTCCATCGGTCGAATTTCATCTCCTTTTCTTGGTGAAGTTTTATCTTTTCCTCCCATTTAAAGACTATCATATTTAGAGTCATAGTGGGGGATATAGGCTCTATATCGTTCTTAATCCCCTTTTCGTCCTTATAAAGGGATCCAAGTATCCTATTGAAGCTTATCTTACTCTTTTCAGATCTTAGAGTTTTGGTGCACTTATCAAACTTAATCACAGCCTTAGCCGTTGTCAGGAATGGTGTTCCTAAGATGAAAGGCTTTTTTCGTCTTCCTTAATGTCTAAAACCACGAAGTCTACGGGGTACATATGCTCAGCAACCTCAACTAATACATCATCTGCTATTCCTAAAGGGTAGATATACGAGTGGCTAGCTAGGGAGAGTCTAATGTCTGTCCAACATGCCTTTCGTCGGTTAGTTTCATGTAGGTAGAGAGGGGCATGATGTTCACGTCAGATCCTTGGTCAACTAGGGCATTCATGTGTATCAGGCCTCCTATGTTACAAGGTATTTTGAAGTTTCCTCCGATGTCCTCCTTCCTTGTTATCTTTTTACTAAGGATTGCTTCATAAACAGCCCCCCTAGGTAATAAATTGTAAGTCCTTCCTTTTATTTTTCCAACTTAGACTCCTGATAGGGAGTCATTGAACCTATGATTGTCAACAAGCCCTTCTATTAGTTTCTCATTGATCATATGCTTCAGGTAATATTCTACAGGCTTAGAGTTAGGTGCCTTGGTCGTCTCTTCTTTTTTAGCTTTTCTGATTGGTTCGTTCTTGATCCAATTTTCAGCTTCATTTACTGGCATTCCCGTTTCTGTTCTGGTAGGTTTTTCAATGTCATCGCAGGTTGCTACGTCATTATCATTGTTCCTCTCTTCCTCCCCTCTGGCGAGAGAGATAGAATTCACATTTTTTGTGACGAGAGATTTGGCCTCTTCTCTGATTGGCACTTTTTAGGAGACCTACTGGTTGTGAGTTCTTTAAGAAGCCCAAACATTTCTGCCATCTTATCACTTATCTCCTCTCGTTGTTTGAAAATGGCATTCTCAAATCTTTCCATCCTTTTGGTGTGTGCTGCCATGTAGTCCCATACTCGAGCTTTGAAAGTAGTTCCTAATTCCTGGGGCTGAGGGAATGGGCCGGTACGTTCGCGAAAAGTGAAAGGGCTCTGCTTTGGTGGTTTATTCTGGTTTCGCGAGCGAGGGTTTGAGTAGACTGCTTCGGCATAAGCTTGAGGGACGTGTGTTGAGCTCGGTCCAGGCGTCGGTCGCGATCCCTTTAGTAAGAAATTAATCTGGTATTCGAGCTCAAGAAGTCTTCAGTCAGGCGTTTTCGAAGTGGGTTGAGGTGTAGAAATAACTTTGACCGGTTTGACGAATTCTTTTGCGTCATTCCAACCCTTATGGTCGTAGCGGGCGAGGTTCTCAATGATTTACCAGGATTTTTTGGGGTTCTTATTGCGGATATTTCCGCAAGCTGCGCGGTCAATCTCGCACTTAAGATGAAATGAGACATGATCATAAAAAAATATGGATTTGAAGCCAACGATCGATGCCATGATGATAGACTTTTTGTTGTAAGTCCTTGAAACGAGTCCATGCTTCTGAGAGAGATTCTCCTTGATGTTGTTGGAACATCAGGCTATCGTTGCGGAGTTTTGCGGTTCTTCCCGGTGGAAAGAATTGAGCAAGGAAACGAGTAGTAAGATCCTCCCATGTGGTGAAGGATCCTGCTGGAAGTCGTTCAAGCCAGTTGCTAGCTTGATCGTGAAGGAAAAATTGAAATAAACGCAGGCGCGTTCTTTCCATGTTTTCACCGTCAGGGTCAAGTGAGTCTACAAGTTTTAAGAAATCCTTGAGGTGTTGGTTTTGATCCTCGGACCAAAGTCCGTGGAATGAGCATCCGTTTTGCACCAACTGGATGGTCTCGGATCAAAGAGGTACCACATTGTTCGCTATGGGGAGCTCAATGGTATTCCTGTAGCCTTTGTGGCTAGGTTTGGAGTAATCTCCAAGAGTACGGATAGGATTCGCGTCTCCCATGGTGGTTGACGAGAATGAATTACGAAACAATTAACACAAAGAAAAGATAAACTACAAGAAAGCTAATATACGGAATTAAATTCTCACTTGAAAGGATTCAAGTGAGTAGAACTAAGTTAAACTATGATCGAAACCTAACTATTCCCCACGCAGTGGCGCCAAAAACGTAATATGGGGTCCCTAAGAACTTCACAGGAAGTTTTACAATCCCCTATGCAGTGTCCCTAATCGTTGTGGTGTAGTATAGGCAAGACTCGGGGGTTGTTATCGTTCTCTAGGGGAATAGGTTGGGAAGGCTTGATCACGGTCTAACAGAATTCTAGGGGTTGAGAGAAGATTATTTTTGTGTTTTTATATTTATAAGAAAGCAGGTAAATCTATGGTTTGAGAGGTTGGTTTGTTTAACTAATTACTAAACTAATTAATATCTAATCTACTGGTGATAACTTTATGATAAGCAAATGTATTTACCTAATCATGCACTACTCCTCAGATTGCTTCTCCTAGATCCGTTGCTTTGTCACACTTGTGATGATCTGTGTAAGTATTTCCTAGGTCATGAACGGATTACACGAACCCGCCGTCTATTTAATATTCCGTTAAGGCAACGCACAAGTAAGGTAGTATGAAGACTATTACAAGGCCCCTAAGAGTATATTAAATGCATGTGAAATAACTTGAGAGGGATCAACCATATAGTGGGTAAGGTAGTATAAAGACTGTTACCGATGGTATCCTTTCTACACTACTCGCGTTTCCCTAGACATATCAACAGCGATACAGACAAAAGCTGGTTTTCTAAATCCTAATGCTCACATTCATCAACAAGAAGCAACATTAAAAGGATCTACAACCTAAGTTTCATGCAATCATAGATAAATACAAAGGAGGGTTTAGCCTCGCATGTTATAAAGAAAGCAAGAAGATAAATCAATCAAACAACACATAGACATATTGAATGATTAATGATAAATAACCTTACTTGATTAAAACATGGATTCAAGGTAGTACAATAGGGTTTTGAGGCCCTAAAAATGACCTATAAAACTCCTAAAATGACTAGGGTTCGTCTCCCTAGGTTTATAAAAAGTTATCCCAAAGTTACACACTAAAACCCTAAAAATGGATTTATATTTATAGAGATGTCTACGCGACGGTGTCGCTTTGTAATCCAGACGCCGTCACCAAGTAGACGATTCTAGATCCTCTTTAAGTCGGCCACGTCCTAACGCCGTCGCCAAATTCCTGACGTCGACACTAGATAGATCACGACGGCGTCGCTTTATGCCTGCGACGCCGTCTCCAGCCACTGTTTGCATAAATCTTCAAGAATTCGGTGTAGTTCCGTAATCTTGTCCGTTTCTTCTCCAAATGAGCCCAAGTCACGTGTATTTCCTCCAAAAGCCACCCAAGTGCTAAAAGCCTGAAAACAAACAATTAAGCACATAATCTGGGCATATTTGCATGATTTAGGGGGTTAAATGACCCTGAAATAGTATATAAAATGACACCTCATCAAATACCCCTACACTTAGGGTTTGCTTGTTCTCAAGCAAATGGGCTTTTCTACCTAGACAATAGCAATATGAGGGTCATTTAACCTACTCTTTAAAAGTATTTTACAACACAACCTTCTAGACCTCGTAATTAAAAGCACATAAAGTATATACTAGCACCTTACATAAGTGTTTGGGATTCTCTCTTTCACTCGGGTGTATAATAAATTATAACATAATGAGGAAACATAAAATCAACACTCATTACCTGTCATAGCATATAAATTACCATAGGCTTGGTAAATGATCAAACCTCCACCGCTAGGCGCAAGCATTATTCATTACTGCCTAAAGGGTCTTTTAAAGGGTTGTGGGGTGTAGGTGTAAGATAACATTAATGGAAACGGAGACGTATAGGTTACATTTGGGTGGTGACTTTGGGTGAATTTGGAGTGGAAGGGTTTGCAAACTATTTATAAGAATACATGTTGGTTTGGTTGCTAAGCCAAAGACTCGGACAAAATATACAAACTCTATACAACTCTACATTAATCTCTTTCTTTTTCTTTTCTTGACTCTAATATAAACATAAACATAAGCAAATGGCAGCCCTTACATTTTTTGCACTTTTGCCCTGCCATTACTTAAACATATAATACATCATGGGGGTTTATAGATACACCCTTACACTTGAACTTTTACGTACTCGATTATTTACAATCTAACTAATGACCTGAATTGAGTTAGATCAAAATAATATGGAGCTTATTGAGCTCTATTGGGTGTAGTAAATTACTTCTTCCCTAATTCTTCATAAGATGAATACTACCATATGAAGAATTCCCAATAAGAACGAGTCTCGTGGATGAGTTATCAAGAAGAAAAGTCATGGAGAAATCATTTTCGGGTATAAGGAAGAGTGTTATATTGCCAATGATCCCTATGGGGAGCTCAATGGTATTCCTGTAGCCTTTGTGGCTAGGGTTGGAGTAATCTCCAAGAGTACGGATAGGATTCGCGTCTCCCATGGTGGTTGAGAGAATGGATTACGAAATAATTAACACAAAGAAAAGATAAACTACAAGAAAGCTAATATACATAATTAAATTCTCACTTGAAAGGATTCAAGTGAGTAGAACTAAGTTAAACTATGATCGAAACATAACTATTCCCCATGCAATGGCGCCAAAAACTTAAAGTGGGGTCCGTAAGAACTTCACATGAAGTTTTATAATCCCCTAAGCAGTTGATGTGTTGTCGTGTAGGGTCAACTTATTGATTACTAAGTTTTAAATTTATATTTAGCCGACTTATCATAAAACAACACTTTAACGGGCAGTGTACCCGATCGGGTGGAGTTTCGTGGTAAGTAGGGTGTCGAACACTAAGAGCGAGGTCGTTAACCCTATATTCTATCAGTATTTTAATTACTCTAATTACGTTAATTCTATTTACTTGTTAAACCTATGCTATATACGTTTCTAATGATAATAAGGGGGCTTTCAGCCTGAGAGACTGGCACAGGTTTATGGTGACAATAATCAATTCTAAACACAATAAACATGCAAGAAAACAATCAGAAGATAAAAGAGCGGTGCAAGCCAAATAATAGAAAACCGTATTAGCCATAATAAATCTGATTAAACGCTGGTTTGTTTATTTAGTGCAATGATTTCTTATCTCAAAGCGGCATATCATTATTAAGACTCAGGCAGGACATCATCCTAACACCTACACACGTTGAATTCTGTTACAATTAACGTATCCGCATAAAGCATCCTTTTAGTTTAGTTATAATCTATCTAGGGATTAAAGCAATGGTGATCTTGATAAACCCTAGCCCATCGGGACTTTACCACTTACTGTTTAACGGTATTTTATATATTGGTAGTTCATTGTTCAAATCTTTATCAATTAATCAAGAACGTACTTGTTGAAACATTACGGGTCACCTGCCGGTCCAACTAAGCTCTTAATTTAAAGAAAAAGACAGAACATTATTTATGATCCTATTGGTCCAGTAATACAAAACACGATATGGATAGCTATCCCAGTATCTAGCTCACTTGTTAGGCGTAACTAAACCCAGTTGAATGACAGGTCGCATATTCAAACACGTAGACAAGTATCATGTGATAAACATAATTAAACTTTCAACGATAAATTAAGAAATCGATTTTAAAACAAACCAAACATTAAATCTTCATTAAGATGTGTTAGCCTCAAAATATTGAGTTGAACAATGGAAGTTCGTTCATTAATTATATTAGGTCTCGGTCATTAATTAATATACGTTGTAATAGGCTAGACAGGTAAACGGGCTCTTATATGTAAGCTAACCGGTCACGTGTATCGGGCGAAAGCCCAAGTAAACTCGAGCCCAGCCCATTTCAAACCCTCGGCCCACTAAGCCTCTTAAGGCCGGCCCATCTAGGGTATACAAACCCCTCTCCATGTGTGGAGAGAGGGTTGTTGGTCTCATTTGTGCTTGTGCAAGTTAATCAACCTCCATTTTTATTCTCTCCCTAGTTTCTCTTTCTAGTTTCTCTCTCTATAATTCTTCTCATCTCCTAGCTTATTTTCTTATTCATCATTATGAAGTGAAGTGGTTTTTGGGTTACCGACATTTGGTATCAAGAGCCTCGGGTAGATAGTGGTTGTTTTGTGGGTTAATAAGCTTAAAATCTTATTTTTGTGGCTTATTTCCCTATGTAAGCTCACGAACCAATTTTTTTTTTGGCTTAAGGGTTTGTTTTTCTCACTTATTTCTTGCTTCACTTGATCTACACCTTCTTGTGTTTCATTTGTGGTTATATAAGCTCATTATCGTGGCTTATTTTGACAATAAGCTCACGGCTCAAAATTTTTGGGCTTATTGATTTGTTTTGCTTGTTTACATCTTGCTATACTTGGTCTACATCTTCTAAGTCACTAAACTAGTTGCTTCGTTTTTCCTTTTTTACAAATTCCGAGCTTATTTTGATAAATTTCGAGCTTATTTGATTGCTTATTTTCGAAGCTTATTTATGATTGGCTTATCATTTTTGTGGTCATAACCGGTCAAACAAGAGGAGACCAAGATCCACAATTTTAGCCTACAAAGACAAAGACACTTTGTTTGTTAGTTTAAGTGGTCCTCACCCGAAAGTGACACCGAGCGGAATATGTAAGACAAGCCTGAGCGAAATATGCAGGTTATTATTGCAGCGGAATATGTTTAAGTTCAAGCGAAATATGCAGGTTCAAGTTTGAAGCGAAATATTACAATTTAGTAAAAAGAAACTCTGCTAAAATTTTTAACTCAAGCGGAATATGTTTATCAAGCGAAGCATGCAAGACTAAGTTCAAGAGGAATATGTTAAATTCGATGCGAAACATGCAGTGTTGAAATCAAGCGAAATATGCAATAGACCAAGCAAAACATGCATTTCATTTTTCAAGCGAAATATGCTGAATTTCAAGCGAAACATGCAACACTGAGAACAAGCGAAATATGTTTAAAATTCAAGCGAAATATGCAGTTTCAAATTTAAAGCGAAATGTGTAAATTGTGAAGCGAAATACTTAATTTCTAAGCAAAGCGAAATATGCAATTTTTCTTTCAAGCCAAGCGAAACATGCACTCTTGCAAGCGAAACATGTCAGTTTAGGAATTTAAACTTTCAAGACATTCAATTCACAACAAACAAACCTTAATCTTAATCAATTTGCATTCACGGTTTTCTATTGATTTTGTAAAATCCCGCGAAAGACACAATTCTCTTCTCAGTTTTAATCATAGACTTGTAAAATCCCGGGTCAACTTATTGATTACTAAGTTTTAAATTTATATTTAGCCGACTTATCATACAACAACAGTTTAACGGGCAGTGTACCCGATCGGGTGGAGTTTCGTGGTAAGTAGGGTGTCGAACACTAAGAGCGAGGTTGTTAACCCTATATTCTATGAGTATTTTAATTACTCTAATTAAGTTAATTTTATTTACTTGTTAAACCTATACTATATACGTTTCTAATGATAATAAGGGGGCTTTCAGCCTGAGAGACTGGCACAGGTTTATGGTGACAATAATCAATTCTAACACAATAAACATGCAAGAACAATTTAGAAGATAAAAGAGCGTTCAAGCCAAAATAATAGAAAATCGTTATTAGCCATAAAAAATCTGATTAAACTCTGGTTGAGTATATTTAGTGCAATAATTTCTTATCTCAAAGCGGCATATCATTATTAAGACTTAGGCGAGACATCATCCTAACACCTACACACGTTGAATTCTATTACAATTAACGTATCCACATAAAGCATCCTTTTAGTTTAGTTATAATCTATCTAGGGATTAAAGCAATGGTGATCTTGATAAACCCTAGCCCATCGGGACTTTACCACTTACTGTTTGACGGTATTTTATATATTGGTAGTTCATGTTTCCAAATCTTTATCAATTAATCAATAACATACTGTGATGAAACCAATTACGGGTCACCTGCCGGTCCAACTAAGCTCTTAATTTAAAGAAAAAGACAGAACATTATTTGTGATCCTATTGGTCCAGTAATACAAAACACGATATGGATAGCTATCCCAGTATCTAGCTCACTTGTTAGGCGTAACTAAACCCAATTGAATGACAGGTCCCGCATATTCAACACACGTAACAGTATCATGATAACATATTTAAACTTTCAAACATAAATTAAAAAATCAAAAAAAAAACGAATTTAAAACAAACCAAACATTAAATCTTCCATTAAGATGTGTTAGCCTCAAATATACTATTATTGGCCTATCCTCATTATTACTTATATTATATATTATATATTTTTTATATGTATTGATTTGGACGGATCAATGGGCAAACGGGCTCTTATATGTAAGCTAACCGGTCACGTGTATCGGGCGAAAGCCCAAGTAAACTCGAGCCCAGCCCATTTCAAACCCTCGGCCCACTAAGCCTCTTAAGGCCGGTCCATCTAGGGTATACAAACCCCTCTCCATGTGTGGAGAGAGAGTTGTTGGTCTCATTTTTGTTTGTGCAAGTTAATCAACCTCCATTTTTATTCTCTCCCTAGTTTCTCTTTCTAGTTTCTCTCTCTACAATTCTTCTCATCTCCTAGCTTATTTTCTTGTTCATCATTATGAAGTGAAGTGATTTTTGGGTTACCGACAAGATGGCTAATACCCCATAGCCATTGTAATTATACAAGCATGATCAAATAACCAAGGTAAACTAAACGTTTTACCGAACGATATCAAAAATTAAATGATTACAAGAGTATAGGAATTACACGGTGTCTTTTATGGAATCATGATCGATGCTTGACCTTTGGTTGCTCTTCTTTTCTTTAGAAAATCATCTTTTATGTGTATGGTATAGAGAATATGATTTTTCACACCGAAAACTTGTTTTTGAGTCTTCTATTTATAGGGTGTGAAAAAGACTGGATACGCCTTATTGGGCTAGGCCAATACGGCGTATTGGGGTATTTTTCTTGGAGTGCGCGCCAAGTTTATAATCAATAAAATATTCATTCTCAAAATATAAATATCTTCGTATCTTTGAATAGTTATCCAGCTGGATACGGCGTACGGTAGATGAGTGATACGTCGTATTGGGAATTGCTTGTACGGGTTTTCTTGTGAAGAGCCGACGCTGATACGCCGTATTCCTTTTTGTGGATACGGTGTATTGGTAAGAAATATGCAATCTTTAAATATCATCGTTTTAGCTCCAAAATATGCGCCTTTTAGCATGTCTTCACAAATCACTCATTAATTACTGCAAATAACACTTTTAAGCAATTAAGTATAAATTCTTGCAATAATTATATAAAGATGGTTAGCTTATTCAGGATAAATGATGGTATAAATGTAACGTTATTTGATGTCATCAAATATCCCCCCACTTGAATCCTAGTTGTCCTCAAGTAGACTCTAGATCATATTGAAAATGTATCCCAACCAAAGTCAAGGATTTTTTCGTTTAAACACTTCTTTCGTTTTAATCACCTGTACAAGACCAAGAACCTCACGAAATATGGAAATGAAAACACTCAGATCACTCAACTAATCTTGGGCATAACATTTAATTGGTACGCTTATTTGCTCGGTCGTGATTAGCTTCGTATCATATGCTTGACAAGGATACACATCTCCACCACTAGAGCTAAGGAGAAACAAGTCAAAATGCAAATTGGGTTTTAATTATAAGGCTAAGGGTTGATCATTCTAACAGTCCTTCATCGATAGTACCACACCAAAAAGGCAGTTGAAGCATACATACATGGCCATAACGACGGAATAGACATGTGTGTTCGATTACATCCTTATTCGAGTTTAACCAAGGGTTAAGATGAAGAACAATATAGGGTAGGGATCTTCTAACTTTCACCAAAAGTAATAAACCAACAAGGTGGCTGAATCACGCATACATGGCCGTAATGACAGAATAGACATGCATGATTCGATCTCAACCTCGTTCGCGTTGATAGACTTATCAAATCACACACAAAAGATACTAATTTACTTGTAATTGTAGAGAGAAAGAGAGATTATTTTAGAGAGAAAAATATCAAAAGAAAAAAATGGCTAAACATTAAAGAGTACAAATGAGCAACACTCTCTCCTCACGAGGAGAGGGCTTTATATAGTAAAGTACTTGGGCTAGCCTTGGGTTTAAGTGGGCTTCCAAGGCTGGGCTTGATAACTAATGGACTTTAAAGCCCGTAACTAGGCCCAATTAGCTTATAGAATTCCCGAGAACATTTACTAGACTAATACAAGGTTTGGGAATCTTAATGACCATTACTTTACATCAAACTAGGTCTAACAATCTCCTCCTAAGGGGTGGTCATTGCACATAAGGCTTCACTCCTTGTGATGTCTTGAGTCTTGGAACCTTGTAGACTTAGGAATTCTTTTGAAGTTCCTTTTTCATGCTTATGATCTTGGATCTTGATCTTTAACTTGATATTCTTTGACAAAATACCGATATCGTGGTATTTGGCCTTGATTTTTCTTGACTACTGAGATCTCTAAATCTTTATCCTTGAATCTTTATGCCGCCTTGCGATCTTGTGTCGTTGCCCTCATGCTCATTGTCTTAAAAACTTGCTAACAATCTCCCTCAACATTTTCTTTGACCTGATTACTAGAACTACATGAGTAATCTTGTCGATGATGTTCTTTTGAGGAAGTGCTTGTACATCAAAGATTGCGGAAGACTTGGAAACATGTACTTGAGCTTTCATCTTGAATTCATTTCAATCTATGGATCGTGAGCATGAGGTCTTGAATCTTGACTCAACTGGAATGAGGTTGTAACGCCGTCAATTATACCTAAAAATTGATGTTAGTGATAAATAACAGATATGGACGAATATGGCTTTGTCATTCGTCTTAAGTTCGGTTACATTAACCTCTGGTTCTGTGAGGACCGTTTTACAGTATGACTCCTGTACCTGTTATCAGGTAGATTCAATTTAGAAGAATCTCCTTGACAGGGTTTCTAACTCAAAGTGTTAGATCCTCTAACGAGATTGCGTTAGATTCATCGTACTTGCTTGTTCTCAGTAGCGGAACGTCTCAAAGCAGACAACACGGTAAGAGTGAATCAGTTAGTTACTTTCTGAATGATTGAGTCGTCAATTCATATACTGGACCATTATCGATATCCAGCTGACACAAGCTTGATTCATATAGAATCTCGCAAGCCACCTACCGTAGAGCTGTTTGATGTTGACTCTGGAAGGATTTCCATCGTCATTGTGAATACTGAAGAGTATAACTCTGATGTTCTGGCAATTAACACAAGGATAATGCGTAGGACTCTTGATAACAGCTTGTGAACTTTATGATGTTCAACAAGTGTTTGTCATGGAATGTGTCCTAATGAGATTTTTGATTGATCTTGATGGCCCTAGACAATATAAGTAAACATTTGTTATGTGGTGATCGGAGGCTGGAGCAGACTGTCACCTTTTCAATATCTACGATCTCGGAATGAGAAAGTCGACAGAAGCATGTTGTACTCCGTGAGAAATGAAACAAGTGTCTTTTAAGAGACCTTGAGTGGCTAGGAAGGGTTGTGCATTGCATCACTGGGTCCATGAGGAATTGTCTTCAATGTCAAAATCCTCTTTGTGATTATCGATAGATTATGTATTTACTTGGTTTCTGCCTAAGATTGTATGGAGGGCTTCTTTCTTTACACCCTTTTATCCTTATAATTCTTTTTCATTCTTTAACCCCTTTAATGCTTACCGAGACTTCATAACTAACACCTTGTTGGGATTGTTCCAGTGCTAGCTCTGCCTCAGTCAGCATTATTCCTATTCTCACTTTACTCCTTTTTTCGATCATACCTAGGACTTCTACTCTATCTAATGGAGTGTTCCTGAGTAAATCCCTCTGGTTCTGGCTGGATCATGGAACAAAGATACCTAATCTTAACCGCCTTATAACTCCTTGAGAAATAACAGTTGGTCGGTCTTTGGGTATTGCCATAAAGATCCATAAAACCATTTGATAAAAATCAATCAACGTGTCTGAGAAATCATTTAAGACACATTGAGAGTTTCCAGAGTTACCAAAAAGCTCCCCTACACATATGCACCATATTATGAAAGAGTTTTGCACATGCAAGGTTTGGGAACGCACTTATAGATTGAAGAACCTATCCGTTATTAATCCGTATTGGTCACATTTTAATCGCTATTCTCTGCCTCAAAAATTGCATATGTCGTCACAATTTTTGAATTATTAGTGAATTAAAAACAAGTTAATGTCCAGAATTCACATGAGTCTACCTAAGTCTTGGGAGAACAGGAGTGCATGCAGAATGAACTAATTATTATACTCCCCCTCAATTATAAAATAAAGTGAAAACTTGGAATGAGAGTTTGTTGAGCATACAATTTTGAAAGAATTTGAAATTTTCTATTTGAAAATATCTTGAAAAATTGTGCCCAACAAGAAAATGATGTTATATGTATCGTATTAATTATCATTTCCTTAGTGCTTCTCTTAAGCATTCAAAACTTTGAATGTTTATATGACATTGCTCAAGCCCGAGAAGATATAAACTTCCCGTTGTTTAGGATAAATGTACATAAATGAACATTTTCATTTCTTTTGAGACCGAGCCCAAAGCTGACATTTACTTAGAAGTCGTATAGAAAAAGTGAAAGTACATGTTTTGAAAGCATTTGAAACTCTCGCTCGAACTTCATTTATTCACCCGTGTTAATATTAATCAACATTTCTAGGTGCGCAAATGTTATCGATAGACGAGAGACATGTAGGAGAAGAATATTTGTGGTATTTTTGAATTTTTTTGATTTTTTTGATTTTATAGGTTTTATATTTTTATATTTTTCTTTTCTAATAGATATTTACAGTCGTGAAATGTTTTAGACACACAAAAGAGGATATGAGAGGATGCGTCTAAAAGCATTAAAACTTGGTTTCCAAAAAGCTCCCCCTCAAAAATTAATCCACTTATAAAGAATGATGCGAATTTTGAAAGTGACATGAGGAGGGAGTGTTGAATACAAAATTTTAAAAGATTTTGAAAAATCCTTTTGAAAAATTCTTGAAAAATTACGTTCAACGGTTTTGAAAACAAGAAGATTTCTCTTCTTTTGAAGGTAAAGCGCACTAAAGCGCACACCCCCCTTTTATCTGAAGCTCGAGTTATGCACTGAAGTGTACATAAGCCATCGTTAAAAGCTCATCAAATGTCACATTCATTGTCTTCATGATTTTCTTTGTCCTTCGGTTGTAAACTCTATAAGCACAGGAATTGGCAGAATAACTAATGAAAAGCTAATATCACCTTTTACACCAAGCTTCCCAATATCTTCACGATCATTCTTGGGATAACAGAGAGCCCCGAATACATGAAGAAAGGAGATATCCGGTTTTCTGCCATTAATAAGCTCGTATGGTATTTTGTCAAATCGACGGTGAATGATGGAGCGGTTTTGAGTGTAGCACGCAGTAGCAATTGCTTCAGCCCATAAGAATAACGGTGCACGAGAAAAGATTAACATTGTTCTAGCAGCCTTCACTAGCTTGCGGTTTCTTCGTTCCACTACTCCATTTTGTTGAGGGGTACGGATAGAAGATGCTTAGTGAGAGATGCCAACACTATTAAAGTATTCTTGAAGCACTTGGTTCTTGAATTCTGTGCCGTTATCGGTTCTTACAATAATGACTGGGGCTTGTAGTAGGACTGTAATTTTCTTGAGAAAGGTTTTAATCTCCTTTAGTGCTTCATCTTTGGATTTGAGAAAGATTACCCAAGTGTAACGAGAGCAGTCATCCACAATCACCAGAACATACCACTCTCCATTTATGCTTGCAATTCTCATTGGACCACACAAATCCATATGAAGAAGATGTAACCTCTGCTAAGAATTTGGAACAGGTTTGGGTGGGTGATGACATCAAATAACGTCTATTTTATAGCATTATTTATCCCATGTTATTAACCCATTTTGTATAGTTATTGCAAAGAATTGTTACTTAATCATTTATATTTGATAATTGCAGTAATTATGGAGTACTTGGTGAATATTAACAAAAGGAGCGCATTATGGAGCTTAAACAAATATATTTTTAAGATTAATGATTCTGACCACCAATACGCTGTATCCATCAAAGAAAATACGGCGTATCCGTGCCGGCACTCACCAAAGACCACGAAGAAAACTAGCTCAATACACCGTATCCAGGAAAGGCAATACGCCGTATTCAAGCTATATGGGAATAAAATATTCTGGAAGATATCAAGCTTGGTCCCTACTCCAAGAAACCTCCAATATGCCGTATCCAATCCATTGGATACGCCGTATCGAACCGACTTCAGATAGTATAAATAGAAAACTCAAAAATGAGTTTTAAGTGTGCTAAATCATATTCTCGATACCTAAACCATAAAAGTCAATTTATAGAGGAGAAAAAGAGCAGAAGAGGTCGAGCAACGCTATCAAATCCATAGGAGACAATGTGTAATTCCATATACTTTAGTAATCGTTCAGTTTTTTTTTATCATTCGTTAACTCAATTAGTTTACCTTGGCTAAATAATTACTTTTGTATTTTTTATGACGTTTGAAGGCTAATACCTTCGGGTATTAGCCATTATTATGAATATCTGAATGTTTGGTATTATTTATCTCGATTTCTTGATTTATCGTTGAATGCTTGTTTATGTTTATCAAATTATACTTGTTTACGTGCTTTTGTATGCGACCTATCATCCAACTGGATCTAGTGATATGGACCAAGTAATCTAGAGTCTGGGATAGCTCTCAATATAGTGATTTATACATCTAGAATCATAGGATCATAAATATTGTCCTTCTAAATCCGTGCTAAGGATACACTTCTGGCTTAACTAGTTAATCGGATATTGCCTTTGGTTTAGTGAACAAGTTGACTAGCATGCGAACCTAGATAATTCTACAAATAACGTTCTGATTCCATTGAACAATTAGACAAGTGGACTACTAGTGTATAAATTGTCGTTAAGCAGTAAGTGGGTAAAGTCTCTGTGAGCTAGGGTTTTAACAAGATCACCATTGCTTGAATCCCTAAAATAGATTATAATCAGCAAATAAGGATGCTTTATGTGGATGCTTTAATTGTGACAGAATTAATGTGTCTAGGTCTTAGGATGATGTAACGCCTAAGTCTTAAGAATGATATGCCACCACGAGAGAAGAAATCATTGCACTTAATAAACAAACCAACGTTCTAATCGGATTAATAATGGTTAATACAGTTTTCTTATATTTGGCTCAACCGCTCTTTTATCTTCTGTTAATTTGCTTGCATGGATTAAAGTACCTTGAATTGATTGTAGTCACCAACCAAATCGTGTCAGTCCCTCAGGCTAAAACCCTTTTTTCCTGTTAGAATTAGGATTAGGACTGACATAGGTTTAGAATAAAATAGAATTAACATAGATTTGAGAACCAAGATATTAATAAATTGATAGATTTAACATCACTTCAAGTGTTCGACAACCTACTTACCACGAAACTACCACCGATCGGGTACAATGCCCGTTAAAGTGTTGTTTTTGATTTAGTCAGCAAAATATAAATTTAAAACTTGAATCATAAAAATATACACCAAACAACGACACATCAAGTTTTTGGTGCCGCTGCCGGGGAGTGAGAATTAATCTTGATTTTTATTTGATATTTTAATTTTTAACATTAAATTAGATCTAACCCTTAGGAGTAGTGTAATTTAGATTAGTGTATAATTCTTCGTATTCATCCTTAATTGTTTGTTTTAATCGTTTCCTTGTTATCCTGTTCTGCTCGATAGAACGATACGGTGTATCTACGTCCATTAGATATGGCGTATCCATTCTGATCAGCTATACGACGTATTCAATTCTTTGTATACGGCGTATTGATTATTTTCTTTACAAGTCTACTTTTCTAGAATAGCTTTACTTTGAATCATGTCTTACTTTTCAGGAACAGAATCCAGACTCCGTCCATATCATTTTGTCTACCCAGAAAGAAGCCTGACAATGGAAGAGATGTTATAAAAGTTCATTGACGAAGGAAAACGAGAACACGAGGAGATGAGGGCATTCATCTGCGACTTCCAAACTACCAACGAGATCTTATATAAAGAAAGGAATAATTCACTAATTGAGCTCAGATTTGGGGTACAAGAGTTGTTAAAGTTAATAAATAACGTTCCGATGATAGATTGCGATGTTAAGGGAGTAACTACTAGAGGTGGAAAAACTACGACTCAAGATGTTCATGATAACAACACCATTTTGCAACCAAAAGAACCTCTAGTAATAGATCTCGATAAGCCGATTGGATCAAACAAAGTCCACACAAATAATCGATCTTAGAAGACTAATGAACCTGTTGTTCAGCCATCAAGTGAAGTACAAACACCACCAGTTCCTTTTTCCAGAAGATTGAGAAAAGAAAAAGAAGAGGCCCAACAAAAAAAGATTTTGGAAAACCTGAAGCAACTCCACATCAATTTGCCTTTCATCGAAGCATTAGCTCAAATGCCGAAGTATGCCAAATTTCTGAAAGGTTTGCTGACAAATATAGCCAGACTCGAAGAAGCTTGTAAAATCACTATGAACGAAAGATGCTCTGCCGTATTATTAAACAAGTTTTCATCAAAGAAAAAGACCCATGGAGTTTTACTATACCTTGTGACATTGGCCAATTACATATTGATAATGCATTAGCAGATCTAGGGCTAGCATAATCTTAATGCCATACACGATGTATGAGAAACTTGGTTTGGGAGAACCAAAGGCTACTAGAATGAGTTTAGAACTTGCAGATAGGTTGATCCAATACCCAAGAGGAATAATTGAAAATGTGCTCATAAAAGTGGATAAATTCATCCTTCTCATAGATTTTGTCATCCTAGATACGCCCGAAGACTCAAGAGTTCCTATAATTTTAGGAAGACCATTTTTGGAAACCGCTCAAGCTATGATTGATGTATTCAATAAGAAGATAACACTAAGAGTAGGGGATGATGAAATAGTCTTTGACGTAGATCAATCAATTAAAAGACCAACCACTAAAGACGATGAATGTTATGGGGTTGATGATTTGTATGACACGATCAGCGTAGAAGCTCATGAATTACTGGCAAATGAGGAGCCTGATTCATTTTTATCAAGAAGACTGGAAAAATCAATTGATCAATCATACCTAGAAAGTTGTGAATTTGCTGATAGCAATGACGAGGATGGTTCTGATTCAAAAAACTTGATACGACATATCAACTCTATCAATACGCCGTATCCATTTGCGCAGGAAACAACAAAACACAATGATGTTAAAAGTGAACACCTTTATTCGGTCAGTGCTAACGAGATCAATGAGAAGAAACCCTAGCTAAAGAATTTGCCTCAACACTTAGAATACGCATATCTTCATGAAGACAAATCCTTTCCCATTATTATCTCATTCGAATTGTCCAAAAAGGAGAAAATTTCACTTTTACAAGTATTGGAGAAACGCAAAGGAGCAATTGCTTGGAAAATGTCGGACATCAAGGGAATCAGTCTGTCATACTATACACACAAGTTTTTGATGGAAGATGACTTCAAACCGGTCATCCAACCCCAAAGGCGTCTAAATCCTAAAGTCCAAGAGGTTGTGAAAAATGAAATTGTAAAGCTACTTGATTCTGGGCTAATTTATCCAATTTCAGACAGTTCATGGGTTAACCCTATTCACGTTGTGCCAAAAAAAGGGAGGGATGACTGTAGTTTTGAATGATAATAATGAATTAATCCCTTCTCGCACAGTTACTGGATGGAGGGTGTGCATCGATTACTATAAACTTAATCATGCAACTCGAAAAGACCATTTTCCTCTTCCTTTTATTGACCAAATGCTAGAACATTTATGCGAGAATGAATATTACTGTTTTCTTGATGGATTTTCAGGATTCTTCCAAATTCCAATCGCTCCGGAGGATCAAGAAAAGACAACCTTCACCTGTCCTTATGGAATATCGCTACCGACGAATGCCCGTTTTTGGATTATGCAATGCTCCTGCTACTATTCAAAGATGCATGACAGCAATCTTCCACGACATGGTGGAAGACTTTATGAAAGTATTCATGGACGACTTTTCGGTATTTGGTAACTCTTTTGATTGTTGTCTAGCTAATTTAGATAGAATGCTTGCTAGATGTGAAGAAACCAACCTTGTGCTGAATTAGGAAAAATGCCACTTTATGGTAAAAGAAGGGATCGTTTTAGGACATAAAATTTCTGGAGTTGGAATTGAAGTTGATAGAGCCAAAATCAATGTGATAGCTAAATTACCATACTCAACTAACGTAAAAGGAGTTAGAAGTTTTCTAGGGCATGCTAGATTTTACCGAAGGTTCATAAAAGACTTTTCCATGATCTATAAACCAATGATCCAACTTTTAATGAAAAATGCAAAGTTTGATTTTTCTGATGATTGCAAAAAGGCATTTAACATTTTGAAAGAAAAACAGACGCACATTGCACTATAGCGCCTATCAAAATAGCTCGCCGATTGGAACTGCCCTTGAATTTTAATTGTTGGTGATACTATTGACTTTCGCTGTTGGAGCCTTATTTTTAGGTCACGAAAAATTTATGGGAAATTCAAGCCAATCTATTATGCAAGCAAAACTTTGAATAATGCCCAAGAACATTATACCACCATTAAAAAAGAACTTCTTGCAGTTGTTTTCTCTTTTGATAAGTTTCGTCAATATCTTATCTTATTAAAAACTGTAGTCTACACTGATCATTCTGCCTTGAAGTATTTGTTCAGCAAAGAGGACGCCAAACCAAGGCTTATTAGGTGGGTTATACTTCTTCAAGGATTTGACATCGAGATTAAGGATAAAAAAGGGGCAGAGAATTTAGTTGTGGATCATTTGTCAAGACTTGAGAACCTAGATTTGGTAACATTCATGGAGGAGGAAATCACTGATGAATTTCTCGATGAGCATCTTATGATATTGAAACCCGAGCTCAATAGCGATGAACTATGGTATGATGATTATGTTAACTATATTGTTGAAAAGATTGTGCCTCCAAATTGGACACCTGAAAAAAGAAGAAGATTTTTCTCTCAAGTTAAGAATTATTTTTGGGACGAACCTTATGCATTCAAGCTATGCTCGGACAATATGATAAGAAGGTGTGTTGCTGGGAACGAAATCCTTAGAATCTTGGTGCATTGTCATTCCGGACCAACTGGGGGACATCATAGTGCGTCGATTACTAGAAGGAAAGTCTATGAATCTGGATTCTATTGGCCTAGCATCTTTAAAGATGCTAAAGATTATGTGATGAGATGCGATGCATGTCAAAGATCAGGAAACATATCATCAAGAAGTGAGATGCCATAGAAGAATATTCACTTATGTGATGTATTTGACATATGGGGGCTAGACTTTATGGGGCCCTTTTCGAACTCGAATGGGAATAAATATATATTAGTAGCAGTAGATTACATCTCAAAATGGGTTGAAGCTCAGGCTCTTCCTACAAACGATGCTCGCGTTGTGATTAGATTTTTGAGAAGACTATTTGCAAGATTCAGAGTTCCTAAAGCTTTAATTAGTGATTGGGGAACACATTTTTGTACTCTCAATTAGAAAAAACCTTGCAAAAATACGAAGTGACTCATAAATTATCTACTGCATATCACCCTCAAACCAATGAACAGACTGAAGTGACCAATAGAGATATAAAACGTATTCTGGAAAGGTCAGTTAGGTATAACCTAAAGAATTGGTCAGAAAAGCTTGATGATGCATTATGGGCATTCAGAACTGCCTACAAGACACCTACTGGATGCACCCCCTTCAGATTGGTTTATGGAAAAGCTTGTCACCTGCCTGTGGAGATCAAACACAAAGCATATTGGGCACTAAAACAATGTAATATGGATCTCACAGCTGCAGCGAAAAACCGCTTCATGGAACTTAATGAATTAATGGAGTTGAAAGATGGAGCATATGAAAACACCCGAATCTACAAAGAAAGAACTAAGAGATGACATGACTCTAGGCTTCAGGGGGGGGGGTAAAAATTTCAAAGCAAGAGACAAGGTGTTATTATTTAACTCTAGGTTTAAGATACATCCAGGTAAACTTAAATCACCCAAATGTGGTGAAAACTGTGTATCCATATGAAATCGTAGAAATAATTGATAAAAATAGAATCAGTTTTAAAGTCAATAGACAAAGGTTGAAAAAGTATCACGATGGACATATTGATGCGAAAGAGAAAGAAGTAGTTGAATTGGATGATGATACAACGTGAAAGTAAGAAGCTGAAGAAAAGTCTAACTTAAAGACTTCGCTGTAAACAAAAGTGCTTCCCGGGAAACAACCTGGAATGTTATTTAATTTTATCGCGTCTGTCTTCCCATACATCAATACGGCGTATCCGCTCTATACCATATGACGTATTGATTGTCTGGACATTATCAGTCTTTACTTTTTATGCACTTTAAAAACATTATTGTCAGTTTTGGCAATACGGCGTATTCATGAACCTGATACGGCATATCCACCAGACTGACCCGTATCTAGTTTGTTTAGTTTAGTTTAAATTAATTATAGATAT
Source organism: Tanacetum coccineum (assembly GCA_026074375.1). Taxonomy (NCBI): domain Eukaryota; kingdom Viridiplantae; phylum Streptophyta; class Magnoliopsida; order Asterales; family Asteraceae; genus Tanacetum; species Tanacetum coccineum. The sequence continues at coordinate 19,320 of BQNB010001337.1, read as the reverse complement.
CAAGATAGGAATGCATGTTTTTCCTATTTTACACAGGACCTCGTGAAAGAAAAATCGACGAATACTGGTGAAGGATTTACAAACCTGGAGATCTTGAAGTGTTGGAGTCTTGATACCTCAAGACGGCTGTTCAACACACTATCTTGCTCATAAACCTACATGGAGAATCTACCGAGCAAATATCAGGAGAGTTTCTCATTCTAATTCTTTTTAATTCCCGTATTTTTAATATTGTATCTATACAACGAGGATGTTGTATAATTCCAGTGCGGGGATTGAATTAGAATGTTTACTTATCCTATTTTTCATACTAAAATGCTTAAATTATGCTCAATTTTTTTTTCAAGCATACTTTTGTGAAGTTACTTGATACATAACACGCACACAATAACCCTTGTTAGATATTGTGAGGATTTAGCCTTATCCATTTCCAAATGTTGTCACACCCCCAAAATTGGACAGGCATCGGAATAGTAGCATTGGGGTGCGACTTCATAGCACAACAAACAAGATATAGGAAACGACCATAAATGGACGTTTAAGACAAGATTTCATTCGATGCCATAGCAAAATATCAGAGTTTATACATTAGGTCCTATATGTTTTATAAGTCATAACATTTCACATACATTTTTAATTATACCAAAAGCTTCATAATACCAAAAGATGACTTAAGTTTTTAAAGATAATAAAAGTTGCATAGACTTTAGATAAAACACAGAATCCGCCTTCATTGATATCCGCCACGGCTCCCCTCCAATCTTCATACCCTAGGATCTGAAATTACATACTAAAAGTCAACACAAAGGTTGAGTGAAATCATATGTTTATCGGTAAAAAGGGTGGACCACAAGATCGAAGTAATAGTAGACTCTAAAACACATTCAGTAGTCCAAAACGTTTATTATTGCACTAAGCTCATGACCCCGAAGCCTTAACTAGATTTGTGCCCCAATCAGAATATAGGATGCTTGCCAACAACCTAACACCTCTCAATGTTAAATGCACATTGATCAAACTAGTGACCCAAGGAAAGGTGGGGATTGTCAGTCCCGATAGATCTATCCACAACACTCGCGCTTACTACAATAGCAATTAACGGTTCATGATAAATAGGGACTTCACGGCAATAAGTGAAACCTTAGCAATAATATTCAGGCATTAAACTGATAGCATACACTTTGTAAACACTTTGAAAACACTTGTGTCCAATAGTAAAACAAGCAATGTAATTCACCCCGTAGATTTTGTAAAACAATCACGTAGTAAAAAGGGGGCTATGAACTCACCTCGAGTGAATGGTAATCAACAAGTATTCACAATAGAAAAATGCGTCACGAAGGAATCCGAAGGCAACCTAATCCAATATAGGTCGTATAAGTACTAAACACTTTGATTATTTATAGGTCGTATAGCTCATCATACTATCGTTCGGGCTATCATAATCTAAAGATGTCATGTAGTTACGAATGATGAGCAGGACACTTTAAACTCGTAAATCCAATAAACTCGTCGATAACGCACCCGAAGAGGCCTCAAATATAAACTACCTAGTAATATAGTACATGATTACTAACACCACATATAATTCTATAAAGCTACCTCACCATTCTAATCGATTTAGTGAAATCATAGTTTAGACAAGTGAAAAAACGTTAATAAGTATAAAACTTAGTAAAAACCGGCGTAACTTTATCGTTAAGTCCCGTTTCTTACGTCCACTTGAATGCCTTCGTATTAAATACGATTATTAAAATATAAACAATTTCAAAATCGAGTTTTTCTGATGAATAGTGAATTTTAACTGTATCAATAAATAACAGTTATATATTTTATTTTTATAGATTTAGTTATCGAAATCTCGTAAATGTCCCGTAAATTATCTTTTTAACCTCCGTTTTAGAGATTTCTATTTGAGCATGTCTTCGTATTTAAATGTTTTATTGATTTATTGATGTTTTAAAAGTATAAGTTTCTATGGTGAATAGTAACTTTTATAAAAATAGTTTTATAAAAGTATATATTTAACGTAAACTTGAAATCGTCGTATCTTTTTCGTTATAAATCGGTTTTTCGAGTTCTTTACATGCCCACGATCCTTGGGACATGTAGTATCTTATAAAATCATAAAATAGAGGTGTAAATTTTTGAATTCAAACAGCCCCTAAATGGTTTTTTCCCAAAATGTGTTTAAAAGTCGTTTTTATAACTTTTTAGCTTAACAACTTTGTTACAAGTCCATTACAACCCTTATTAACATGATGTAATTACATACTTTTATAAATCATAAAGTGTATGTTATCATACACGAATCAAAACAACCCCTATATATCTTTTGGGGTTTATTTATATAACTTTATTTTTATATACTTTTTAACTACAAGTTTATACTTGTACATTTTTACACTTAACCAACATGTTACAATACTTATAATCCCATTATATCATGATATTACCAATCATATAACATATGAAAAAGTGTACAAAACAAAGATCACAAGTAAAAATCCCTTTTATATGATTAAAAGTATCATAATGGTGATTTTACTATATAGAACATATATACACATAAAAATCATAATTATAAAAAGTTGAGAGCTTTTAGATAACCTTAGTGTGATGTATGATGATGGAAAACACAATCTAAACCCTTGTTTAGATTACAACCCAAGCTTACAACACCAAGAAAACCCTAAATCCAAGTGAAACCTTAACCTTGAACTTTCTTGCTTTAACACTTGTAAAGGCTTAACCAACCCTTCTAAACACCTAAGAACATCTTAGATATGTTGTAGGTATGTGTGTAATTGTTGTAAATAAAATTTTGTATGGATTGGGTGTTGTTTTTGGGTGAGCCGTGGCCTAAAGGAGGACAAAGGGAGAGATTTTGTGTTTTACACTTATACAAATGAGATGTGTGTGTTCTAGTTGCTAGTTACTTTCCTTATATACTTCTTGTAGCTAGATGTAATAAGGATTAGGTTCATAAAAGACATGATGAGGAAAACAAGGAAGTCTTATGGTCTTGGTCTAAAAAGGAATGGAACATCCTATGAAATTAAGGAAACATGTTTTCAAGTTAGATATTTCTTTGGTTTTTAATATCTATAATCGGCCATGGAAGTGTTTTTATGATATTATGGTGTAATTTTTATGTATTGGGTATAAAAGTGGGTATTTGTTGAAGCGTAGAAAAAAATTTGGTGCTTCCGGGTATACCTAAATGTATTAAATTGCGAAACGTAAACGTTTTACGCAACCAATAAAAATAAAATATAAAAAGTTGATTATTACTTTCGTAAAAATAATATATTGCTTGCTTGACGTACACTTTAATTCGTTTGGTGTCCGATTAAGTTAATTGTTGATTTTTAGTTTACGCTATTTAACTTTAACTATTAAAATTAAAAGTAAACGCGTACGAGCAAAAAAAATTTAGTGAAATATATGACGTCGTAAATGACCTGAAAATACAAAATATTACAGTCTCCTCCGGTTAGAAGAGCCTTGTCCTCAAGGCTCAAGTTGCGGCACTTGAGGAAAGTACGGGTTCGGAGAAAAGATGCAGATATTTATCCGGAATTGGTCTTCATGTTCCCAGGTATACTCAGCTCCTTGCCGAGAGTTCCAACGAACTTTGACAAATGGAATTCTTCTTCGCTTTAGATTTTTCACATCTCGTTCCACGATCTTAATAGGTTCTTCAACAAAACGTAGATTTTCATCAATCTCCATCTCATCCGAAGGTACTTGAACATCTGGCTCCGCCAAACATTTCTTGAGATTAGACACATGAAACATGTCGTGGACACAACTCAGCTCTTGGGGTAACTTCAGCCGATAAGCCACCGGTCTAATACACTCCACGATTTCAAATGGTCTCACATATCGTGGTGCTAGCTTTCTTTTCTTATCAAATCGTACAACTCCCTTCCATGGAGATACCTTAAGTAACACTCGGTCTCCAACTTAAAATTCAAGAGGTTTACGCCTCTTATCAACATCCTCCTTATCTCATAGCTTTCTGGGCGACTCCTAGCCGTGTCTTCTGGTCTTTCCTTAATTTGAACAATCTTTTTCAGTCGTTTCTTGCACAATTTTGGTCCTATAGTGACTTTCTCCAACTTCAGTCCATATCACGGGGGATCTAGATTTCCGCCGTACTGAGACCTCGTATGGTGCGCACTTAATGGCTTGTGTAGGTAACTGTTATATAGGAAAAACTGAATCAATGGAGAGAGTATTCCCAACGCCACCAAAATCCATAAACACAAGTCGTGCATTATACTACAACGTACTGATTAGTTCGCTCACTATGACTGTCGGTCTTGTGGGTGGTAAGCGTGCTCTTGTAGTCTCGTTAACCAAGCTTTCTGAAAAGCTAGCCATAAGTGATGACTGTGATGGACCATACACGGTCTGAAAAATGATTGACATCGGCATACCATGTCTCGCTACAATCTCATTGGTATAAATCTTTGCTAATTTCACCGTCTTGTAGTCTTCACGAATAGGTAATAAGTGAGCGGACTTGGTCAATCTATCCACAATGACCCAAATCGTATCATACCCACTGCTGCTTTTAGGCAACTTTGTGATAAAGTCCATTGTTTTCGTTTCTTTTTCCACTCAGGGAGATTTGGTTGTGATGAAATCCTGAGGGTTTATAATGTTAGGCTTTTTTCTTAGAGCACCGAAAGACATTCGCACTAACGTCTCAGCAATGTCTCTCTTCATACCAGGCCACTAATACAAGTCTCTCAGATCATAGTACATCTATCTGCACCCGGATGTACTGAATATCTAGATGTATGAGCTTCATCCATGATTAATTTCCTTACATAACCAACCGATGGAATCCAGATACGATCAAAGAAGTAAATTTCGCCATCATCTCATTGCTCAAAGTGTGTTTCTAATCCTCGTAGCCATTCAGCTAGGGCTTTGAGATCCTTGGAAGCTTTGCTCTGCGCTTCCAAAATCTTAGTCTTAAGTCCAGAATGAATAGTAATACTCATAGCACGTACTCGTCTTGGCTTGAGTCTTTTGTTTATGCATCAAGGCATCTGCCACCACATTTGCCTTACCTGGGTGGTATTTGATCTCACATTCATAATCACTAAGCAGTTCGATCTACCTCCTTTGGCGCATATTCAAATCTTTCTGGTCAAATATGTACTGGAGACTCTTGTGGTCAGTGTAGATAACTCTGTCTCGTCAACATAAAGATAATTTCTCCATGTTTTATAGGAGCGAACCGCCACCGCACCCAATTCCAGGTCGTGGTGGTTTAAATTTTTTTCATGCTTCTTTAACTGTCCTTGACGAATACGCTTATCACTTTACCCCGCTGATCAGCACGCTTCCTATCCTTGTTTGGAGGCATCACAATAGACCACAAGTTGTTGGTCAATTCGGGAGTGTGCTAACTCTAGGAGCATTGCATTGTGCTCCTCAGATATGCGGAAGATTTATCTTGTTAATTTCCCTACACATATGTCATATTCTTTTGAGTCTAACAAGGTGAGAGGCCTTGGCGATCTGCGAGTTATCTCGATTTAATCCTTCGGTTTCGTAATCTTGCCAATCCTAGATAAGGATCGGATTTTATTGGTACCAGGTGTTTCAGTTCTAGACCCGACCTTTTATTTTCTTGCTAAGATCTACGGGGATTACCGTTCACGGTTGAACTAATGTCCTTGGAATCCTATACTTCTTGTTATAAACCAAAATTGCACTTTGAAAATTTAGCGTTACATTACTCTCACTTTTGAGTTAAGTCGTAAATAGTCTTTAGGTATATCTCTCTATGATTTCTTTTGACTTTGAGTAGATTAGATGTCGTCATATGAACACAATTACAAAATTTGGTCCAAATTACGGCTTGAAGTCGCGGTTCATTAGGTTCATAAACTATTGTTGGCGGTTTTTTGTCAGTCAAATGGCATGACTGTGAACTCAAAGTTTCCATAAGGGTTCTAATGCTGTGGTCTTCAGTATATCTTATTCTCAGAACTCTTAACTGGTGATATCTCAAACAAAGATCGATCTTTTAGAGAAAACAAAACGCACATTGGTAATTGGTCACACAAGTCATCAATTTTGGGGAGAGGGTAACGGTTCATTTAGTAATTTGTTTAGTTCCCTGTAGTCAAATACAATCATTCTCATCGATACATCTCCATTACTTTCTTCTTGGACAAGAAGCACAGGGTGCTCCTATGGAGAGTGACTTGGTCGAATAAAACCATTCTCCTTTGAAGTTCTGTATGCTGGTTCGTACAATTTACATTTCTGGATGGGGCTAAACGGTATGGAGATTCTAAAAATAGGCGAATATATGTGCGCTGAAATCGATCGATGCGAAATTTTATACCTCTCGAAACATGAGGTAACTACAGTTCATCTGGAAATTTCCTCAGGGAAATCTCAGTCAACATGGATGTCTTCAAGCTTTTTTCTTATCAGCCTTCGATAACGCTATAGTGATTCCAGATCCCTTTACTGGCTTCTCGCCTTGAACTTTCAATAATCTCGCCATTCGGAAGAGGAATACGGACAATCTTTCTCTTTATAATCGATCGAGAGCTCTGGTGTTGGCCTAAATTCACATCTTTTCTAATGATAACATCAAACTTTCTTGTGGGTTGGCATAACAAGTCTATTTTGAACACAGTGTGATTTAACAAGTCTAAGGTGCAATATGTAAAATGGTGTTAGGTACTAACCAGAAATAAAAATTCTATAACTTACTATTGAATTAATCGAATCAAAATGGTCAATATTTATATAATTGACCGAGATGAATAGATTTTTGGATTGTCAAAAGGATAGACGTAAGAGAATCGAATTTAAACATTAGTATTAGTATTATAAGTTAATATATAATGCAATAATGACAATCGGAAAATAAGTACGGGATCAGGGAATACAGCTGCGCTTGTGGATCATTGGGATAGCGAGAAGATTTGTATTTAAAAATGAAAGAAAAGAAAACCTTTAAACTTTGTGGTTATAGACTAGGTTTTGAAAATGACCCAGTTCCCTATAACCTTGGCTCTTGTACCATCTTTACACCCCCAAAATCGGACAGGCAGCTGAATAGTAGCATTGGGGTGCGACTTCATAGCACAACAAACAAGATATAGGAAACGACCATAAATGGACGTTTAAGACAAGATTTCATTCGATGCTCATTAGCAAAATATAGAAGTTTATTACCATAGGGTACTAGATGTTTTATAAGTCATAAGCATTTCACATACATTTTTAATTATACCAAAAGCTTCATAATACCAAAGATGAGCTTAAGTTTTAAAGAAAATAAATGTTGGATAGACTTAGATAAAACAGATTACGCCTTCATTGATATCGCAATCGGCTTACCCCTCTAATATTCATACCCTAGGACCTGAAATTACATGCTAAAAGTCAACACAAAGGTTGAGTGAAATCATAGGTTTATCAGTAAAAAGGGTGGATCACAAGATCGAAGTAATAGTAGACTCTGAAACACATTCAGTATTCTAAAACGTTTATTATTGCACTAAGCTCATGACCTCGAAGCCTTAACTAGATTTGTGCCCCAATCAGAATATAGGATGTTTGCCAATAACCTAACACCTCTCAATGTTAAATGCACCTTGATCAAACTAGTGACCCAAGGAAAGGTGGGGATTGTCAGTCCCATTAGATCTTTTCCCAACACTCGCGATTACCCAAAGCAATTATCGGTTCATGATAAATAGGACTTCAGGCGTATAAGGTAACTTAGCAAAGCAATTAAATATTCAGGCATAATCTGGATAGCTTACACTGCAAACACTTTGAAAACACATAGAAAAAACACTTGTGTACAATAGTAAAATGCAATAGTTAGTCACCCATAGTTTTTGTAATCAATCACGTAGTAAAAAGGGGGTCTATGAAACTCACCCTCGAGTGATTAAATGGTAATCTATAAGTATTACAATAGAAAATTGCGTCACATCTTACGATCGATGCAAACCTAATCCAATATAGGTCGTATAAGTACTAAACACTTTGATTATTTATAGGTCGTATAGCTCATCATACTATCGTTCGGGCTATCATAATTAAAAGGTCATGTAGTGAACGTATGAGGAGCTAGGACACTTTAAATCGTAAAATTCAACAATTCTCGATACGCAACCCCGAAGAGGCCTCATTATGAAAACTTCCCTAGTAAATATTGTATTTTGATTAACTAATACCACAGATAATTCTATAGAGCTACATCACGCATCTACATCGTTTTAGTGAAATCATATTTTTATAAAGGTTAAAAAAACTGTTATAAGTTTATTTAGTAAAAACTGGCGTAACTTTCTCGTTTTTTTTAAGTCCGTTTCTTTTGTTTTATTATATTCAGCCTTGTATTAAGACGAGTTATCAAATAGTACATTTTCCAAAATCTTGAGTTTTCTGATGAATAGTGATTTTTTTTTACGTTCTTAACAGTTATATATTATATTTTTTTAGATGTATTTATCGTAAATGTCGTAACTTATTGTTTTAACTCCGTTTTTAGCCATTCTTTTGAGCAGTCTTTGGGATTTAAAGTTTTATCAATTTATTGTGATGTTTTATAAGTTTTATGTTTTTTGTGGTGATAGTAACTTTTATAAAAATAGTTTTATTAAAAAGTATATATTTAACGTAAACTTGAAATCGTCGTATCTTTTTCGTTATAAATCGGTTTTCGAGTTTTTACATGCACGATCTTGGGACATGTGTATCTTATAAAATCATAAATAGAGGGTAAAGTTTTCGAATTCAAACAAGCCTGAATGGCGTTTTTTTCATAAAGAGTTTAAAAGTCGTTTTTTAACTTTTTAGCTTAACCACTTTGTTACAAGTCCATTACAACCCTTATTAACATATGTCTTGCATACTTTAGGGTTCCTTGTCCATGATGATTCAACAACATAACACATGAATAAGTGTACAAAATTATAATCACAAGCAAAAATATGTTTTACATGTTTAAAAGCATCCTAATGGTGATTTCACTACATAGAACTTATATACACATAAAAGATAATGTTAAGGTCGTAAGTTTTTTATATATTCTATGGTGATGTTAATTGATATAACACAATCATAACCCTTGTTTAGATTATAAACCCAAGCTTGTAAGATTTTGAAACCCTAAACCCTAATCTTCCATTTTTTCTTGCTTAACACTTGTAAAGACTTAACCAATCCTTCAAATCTTCTTAGAACATCTTAGATATGTTGTAGAAATGTATGTAAATGTGTTAATTAAAATTTAGTATGGATTTGGTGTTGGTCTTGTGGTTGCCGTGAGCTAGAGAGGAGGAGGAGGAGGAGGAGGAGGAGTTTTTTTGTGTTTTACACCTTTAAAATGAGAAGTGTGTGTGTATTTCATAGAAAATAGTTCCTTAATACCATAATGATAGTCAAAGACAAGATGTAGGGTTTCAAGGAAAGTATTGGGTCTTATGTATGGAGCATTACAAGTAAAAGTTAAGTCTTGGTCAAAAGGGATATAGGATGGTATGGCTAGGTTTCATGGCAGTGTTTGTACAAAGAGTTGGTGGGGTTCTGTGGGGGTCTTTTTGAAGATTTTGTGATATTTGTTTGGTGTTTTCTTCACAAAACCGGCCATAGGTATGAATATATAAGATATTTTATAAATTTTTGAGTATTGGGTATAAAAGTGGGTATTTGTTGAAGCGTAGAAAAGTTTTGGTGCTTCCGGGTATGCCTAAATGTATTTAATTGCGAAACGTAAACGTTTTACGCAACCAATAAAAATAAAATATAAAAAGTTGATTATTACTTTCGTAAAAATAATATATTGCTTGCTTGACAAAAACTTTAATTCGTTTGGTGTCCGTTTAAGTTAATTGTTGATTTTTAGTTTACGCGATTTAACTTTAACTATTAAAATTAAAAGTAAACGCGTACGAGCAAAAAAATAATTAGTGAAATATATGACGTCGTAAATGACCTGAAAATACGGAATGTTACAAATGTTTACCCAAATTCCACAAAATATGAGTGTGACGGTGATGTAGCAGACTTTAGAACTTGGCTTGGTATATCACTTGAGACCATAATAATGAGTATTATGGATTTAATTAGAGTAACTTGTTTAAATTGGTTATAATTCTTTAGGATTACACCAAAAAGCTTATCCATGTTGTTTATTAACTAACTACATCGGTTAGTTTACCTTTACATATAAACCTATTTTTCACCTCTCTCCTTAGAGTGAAGATCCACTTTGTAGAAAACTCGTAGAGCCTAATCTTTAGGATTTCACCAATTGTATTGTTTCGTTAAACCAGTACACTCTTTACTATTGCCCCTGTTAGACTAAGTTCTATTTATAGTTGCTAGTTGCTTAAGTGTAATGTATGTTATTTACCGAGTCTTGTGTCACTTTCATATTTTTGGTTGTTGCGGTTAGAAATTTGCACATCGCAAAGGGACTATATATTATAGGGTTCAAAAATCATGTATTATGTTACTACATGCAATTATGGTAGTGTCCGAAGAATGAGAATTATCGAAGGGAATTATCCGGAATTTTATGATCGTAAGATGGTGGTTGAAACTACTCCGCGTTTCATATATAGTTTAGTATGTATTAAAAAATTGAAAAAAAAAAAAGAGAGAAAGTTTGAGTTAATCGTTTCGCAAAGCAAGAACCGAAGGAATTACACGAAGGATCGATTATTCGTTGATACGTCTTACAAATCAACGATGTAAAGTATTGTACAAAGTGAAAGATATCGCCACTTACCTTGAAGAGTATGTAAAGTATGTGATGATTGGGAAGTTGACCGTTATGGGAACGCTAACGTAGGTTGTTGTTTTTGATCTTATGATCAAGCGTTGCAATAGTTTTTTGTGTCTTTATATGGTGAAGATCGGGAAATAGTGTATATCAACTTTGTATTTTTAGTCTTAATCTATTATTAGTTATTTTTATTTAACAACAATTTATCTCTCTTCTCAACCCTATATCACTCTTCATCCTAACCGTTGGTTAAATTCGAATGAGGATGTAATCAAACACACATGCCTATTCCGTCATTACGGCCATGTATGTGTGCTTTAGCTGCCTTGTTGGAGTGGTACTTCTGATGAAAGATTGTAGAATGATCAACCCTTAACCTTATCATAAAAACTCATATTTACCTCTATAAACTTGTTACTCCTTGGCTTTAGTGTGCGGGGGAGTTGTGTACTTCTTGCCCAAGCTTTTGATGAATTACTTTGTCACGACCCGAGCAATTGAGGGGCGTTATTAGTTACATGTTACCACATAGATTAGTTGAGTGATTTGAGTGTTTTTCATCTTCCTTTTCATTGAGGAGTTAGGTTGTGTAATTGTAATACATTCAAATAAATGTTTTTAACGGAAAATATCCTTAGAGATTCATTTATAAACTTCTAAAGGCTAATTGAGGTCTAGTAGGCATTCAAGTAGGGGATATTGATGACATCAAATACGTCTATTTTATAGCACCATTTTATCTCATGGTTATTAACCCATGTTGTTAGTTTTGCAAAGAATTGTTACTTAATCATTTATATTTAAGAATTGTAGTAATTATGGAGTACTTGGTGAATATTAACAAAAGGCGCATTCTGGAGCTTAAACAAAGATATTTTGAAGATTAATGTTCTGAAGACCAATACGCCGTATCCATCAAGGAAGATACGGCGATATCCGTGCTGTACTACCAAAGTACCATAAAGGGGAAACTAGCTAAATTTACGTTTCGTATCCAGTAAAGGCAATACGTGTATTTTAAGCTATATTGAATTAAAATATTCTGGAAGATATCAAGCGTGGTACCTACTCCAAGAAACTCCAAAACGCGTTATCCCAATCCATTGGATAGTCGTATCGAAATCGATCTGACAGTAAAATCAGAAAACTCAAAATTGAGTTGAGGTTTTAAGTGTGCTAAATCATATTCTGGATACCTAAACCATAAAAGTCGATTTTTAGAGGAGAAAAAGAGCAGAAAGATGTCGAGCAACGCTATCAATTCCATAGGAGACAACGTGGTAATTTTGTATTATACTTTTGTAATCGATTTAGTTTTGGTATTTATTAGTTACTCGGTTGTTTTCCTTGGTTAAATAATTGCTTTTGTATTTATGTATGACGTTCGAAGGCTAATACCTTCGGGTATTAACCATTATTATGAAGATTTGAATGTTTGGTATTGTCTATCTTGATTTTTTGATTTATCGTTGAATGCTTGTTTATGTTTATCAATTTATACTTGTTTACCTGCTTTTATATGCGACATATCATTCAACTGGATCTAGTGATACAGACCAAGTAATCTAGAGTCTAGGATAGCTCTTTATATAGTGATTTATACATCTAGAATCATAAGATCACAAATATTGTCCTTCTAAATCGGTGCTAAGGATACGCTTCTGGCTTAACTAGTTAATCGGATATTGCCTTCGGTTTAGTGAACAAGTTGACTAGCAGGTGAACCTAGATAATTCAACAAATAACATTCTGATTCCATTGTACGTTGACAAGTGATAATTGTGTATAAATTGCCGTTAAGTAGTAAGTGGGTAAAGTCTCTATGAGCTAGGGTTTAACAAATCACCATTGCTTTAAACCCTAAAATAGATTATAATCAAGAAATAAGGATACTTTATGCGGATGCTTTAATTATGACAGAATTAATGTGTATAGGTCTTAGTTTGAGCAACGCTAAGTTCTTAAGAAGGATTTTGCCCAAATCGATGAGAAGAAATTTATCATACCTTAATAAAAAACAACGTTCTAATCGGATTAATAATGGTTAATACAGTTTTCTTATATTTGACTCAACCGCTCTTTTATCTTATGTTGATTTGCTTGAGTGGGTTAAAGTATCTTAAATTGATTGTAGCCACCAACCAAACCGTGTCAGTCTCTCAGGCTGAAACCCTCTTTTTCCCGTTAGAATTAGGATTATGACTGACATAGATTTAGAATAGAATAGAATTAACATAGATTAGATAACCAAGATATTAATAAATTGATAGATTTAACATCGCCTGAAGTGTTCGACACCCTACTTACCACGAAACAACCACTGATCGAGTACATTGCCCGTTAAAGTGTTGTTTTTGGTTTAGTTGGCAAAATATAAATTTAAAACTTGAATCATAAAAGTATACACCACACAACGACACATCAGTGGGTGAGATGCCCTTTTGCTTTTTCCTTGCTCGCATGAGGGACAAAGATGTTCTTTATGATATTTGAACTTTGGGAGACCGGTGACAAGATTGTTTCTGGCAAGATCATTTATGGTGTCAAAGTTGAGGTGCGATAACCATTGATGCCATAACCATGACTTGGTAGACATGGCCCGAGCCATGAGGCAAATTGTAGATGCAAAGGCCATATCATGAAGATTGATGTTGTAAAGGTTTGTTGTACGATTTTCTTTTAACAAATCAACTCCTTTAAGATTTCTGACGAAGCATGTGTTTCTTTCTAAAAACGCGGACCTAAGTTATGAATCATAAAACTGCCCAACTGAGAACAAGTTGTGCCCCAGGCCCTCAACGAAGTAAACCCTGGTGATCAAAATATTTCCCCATTGAAGATTACCGAAACCTAAAATTACAGCAACATGATCATTTCCAAAGCGGACGATTCCTAAAAACTTCCAGACGAAATTGATGAGAAGCTTTAGATTCCTAATCATATGCTTGGAACAACCCGAGTCGACGCACTATAAACATATTTGAATAACCTGCCAAAAGAAAAAGTGGAATTTGGAAACCGTTTAAATGTAGGTTTCCTGAGGTTAGGGGTACAGCATTATCACCTTTTGAATTCACCTAGATGCTCAATTAAAATTTCCTTTAATGTCAAACAACTTTCTGGTGGGTGACCACCTAAGGCACATTCTAGGTTTACTAGGCTTAGGTGAAGCAAGTCTTTCATTGAACCCTGCCTTCTTAGGTTTCTTGACTTGTGGCATATGTTTCGTTTGATTTGCAATATTAGAAACATTTGCCTTATGTTTCACCCGTTACTAATTTTTTTTTTCATATTTTTTTTTTTTTTTTCTTTTTATTTACTAGTAATTTTTTTATATTTTTTTTTTATGAAGCATGCTTTAAATTTTTTATCATTATCCTACTATTTATCATGCAACATGGAATTCATGCATTCACATAATTAAGCACACAAACATCATGATTTGCAGTAATTAAATATTGCTTACACATAGCACAAACAATTTTAGATTTATCATTTTGAATAACAAGCTTAACGTTATTACATTCAGACGACATATGTTTCGTATTCTTAGAAAGTAGTATAAATTCCTAGGGTGCTTCTTTTCTAATGCGTTTGTTATTCTTGATGTGACTATCGCTTTAGATGCTTTAAGGGACCCTATCATTCTTTGTATTGCTCTTAGGCTGTGGCCTTCTGGTCTTAGTAGTGATGTCTACTCCTGTAGAAGAGAAACCATTTGAGTCAGAATTAACACCTTTCTTAGTGATGACATAAGGTTGTGAAATAGTGATCGGATTTGTCCTAACGCTTGCTTTAATAGGCTTGTTAGGCATAGATTTTTCTTCCATAGAGTTCTTAAATGGATTCATCCTAAACATGCCAGTGGCAATCACTTTATCATTTTCTATAACCTTTAATTCTCTGGGGGTAGGTACCGAGTTTGAAGTGACTGGATTTGACTAATCATTCATCTTATCAACCTTTTAAGGAATGTAAGTTTTTGAAAAATTTAGACGTTCAGATTGAAATGCATTTGGTGTCTTACAACAAACGTGTTTCTTAAAGATTGTAAAGATGGTTTCCTCTCGGTTGATTGATTTGCAAATTTACTATTCGTGCTCGTACCTTTAGTGGTATCCTTTGGTTCAGAAACCTTATCGAATAACTGGCTCTCAGCTTAGCATTTTCATAAATCATGTCATGTAATTTGTTTTCCAACAGGAAGGTCACAGTATTTATAGTGGTTTGAGCTCGTGTCACATTGATAGAGTCAAACAGGTTCTTGTATGCAGTCTTAAGATGAGCGTTTTCTTTTTCATAATTCTGAACCTAAAACTCTAATTCTACGTTCTCATTTTCAAGTTTCTGAGGCAAAGGATCAAGGGTATCTGATACACATGAAGTATCCTTACTTTTACCCTTTTGATCTCCCAACTGAGCTTGCAACCGTTCGATCTTTTGTTGCATGTCATTATAAGCTTTATCGTATGAAATTTTGTCATATTTGCATTCTTCACATTTTTTGTACCAATCATTCCAAAGTTTAGCATACTCATTCTCCTTTTTAATGATACAATTTTCAAAACGTTCTTTCGTACGTTCAAGCTCAGTTTGGAGATTTGATGTATCTACAACAGAATTATTTTGCACAATAGACATAATATCCTGACTGACAACTGCTCTCAAGAGACGCTCAATTTCCCATTCCAATGCCTTGTGCTTAGCAAGAGATTCATCAGCTTCTTTTGCAAGAGATTGGAAGTCTCGAACAAATTTGGCTGCTTCTTTCAAAAATTGTATTTCGAAATTTTGCACTCTAGCATCAACTTGGTTAACGATAGGGAAAATTTCATCTTTTACAATTTTGTGAATCTCTTGGTGAACAGAAGACGACCAATTGTGTATATCTAAAGTCATTTTTTGTTTGACAACACGTTGAAGAGTCACAATGGTGCTTTTTACCTCATTTAGAAATTTTCGTGCAACACTTGGTGTAGTATCATCCGAAAACTCTTTATTTGGTATTGAAATTGATTTAGAAACATTGGCCGTTTTGGAAGTATTTGAAAAATACAACTCTTCACGTGACTTGGCTGTTTGAGAAACAAAAACCCTCGAAAGATGATTAATCTTTGTATAATTTGCTGGTTTTATTTCTTTGTTTAATTGTTTCATTTTTAAGCGACTCTCTTGAGCAAGTTCCAGTGTCTCCTCCGAATCATACACAGCAGGAGGATCATGCTTTTCTAATAGAACTTTGCCATTATACAAACTCTGTTGTTTCTGCTAAGCTTGCTTGAGATAAAAAGGATTTTTATAACCCAAAGCCATTTTCTGTTTGGTGTGATAAAACGAGTCTGGCTTAGGTGAAAGCATGTGCATCGTTTGAATCGATTGACCCGTTTTGACCAAAATATTATCTAATTCCTTTATCTTATTCTCAAGTTGAATTTGTTTATCAAGAAGCTCGTCTTCGCGTATTTTGAAATCAGACTTCAACTTTTTCTTTTCTTCATTAAGAAAGGAAACAGTTGATTTTTCTTTTGAAAGCTGGTTATTTAAATTTGCAATTTCCTCATTCAAAGTCGTTATCGTTTTAGCAAAACTTAAGTGAAGTGCATTTATCTTTTTAGTAAGACATTGTTCTTGATAAACAGACTTTTGATAACATCTTTTAAGTTTGTCATATTTTTCTTGACTAATTTCAAAACACTTTTCTTGATTTTTATATCTAGCAAGCTCAGTGGTTAATTCAGCATTTGTTTCTTTCATTTTACGATTGACCAAGTTGACTTTCTCAACTTCTGCAGCTAAATTATGAAATAATGATTCATGGTATGCACGTGTTTCCTCAACATTTGCAGAATGTTGTTCTACTGTTCCCCCACATTGTTCCACGCTAGAAACCTCGAAAATGACATTACTATCATTCTGTGGTACTTGGTGTGGTTCAGGAATAGGCTCGAGTAGCTCAGTATACTGCTCCTCTTGAGTAAACATATTGAATATATCATTATCATAACAATTTTCCGAATGGTGTACCTCAGCTGATTCATCTGAATCGTAGACGGGAGCTTTGTTAGTCTGAGTACCCGATGTCGATGCTTGCTGCAAATTATCTTTTAAAGTGCAGTTGGCATTTACTCTCTCAATCTATTCATAAGCACCTGCATCAGCCATAAAATCAAATTCCTCTTGAATGAGTTGGATCCCTGCTTCTTCCTTTAGAGCAATCTGCATCTGTTTTTGAAGATAAGCAGCATCCGGGTTCCCTGGCTTTACTGTGCAGTTACAGGCAAGATGATCATCTCCTTGACAGTTGTAACACCTTATCTGATTACCATTATTCCTATTTGCATTACCCTCAGCCCGTGCTGCTACAACATTTCCATTCCCATGCTGATTTGTAATTTCCGAAACAACACTAAGCCCAATCTGATTCCTAACATTTTGAATACCTTGATTCTGAACTGCATTCTGCCTAGCCAAATGTCCTACATTTTGCACTGCATTCTGTCTAAACTGGTTCCTAACATTATCATCAACCATTAGCATTTGTCTGTCTTGATCTATATTCATACCCGATTGTGCAATCTGACTGTAGCAAGGGTTTGATGAACTTCTTTGATTGTTGTTTGTTGGTGTGGTGTTGTTCAGCTGAAATGCCTTAGACATGAATTCAAGTGCCATGTGTAATGCAGTTGTGGGATTTGAGATATCTCCGGGATTTTGCATTGGATGTTGCAGGTACTTCGTGTCGAATGAAGGTTGTGGGACAAAGTTGTTGTTGGGTTGTGGATGTTGTATGTAGGTAATGAGTGATGAGTGATCTGGGTGAAGCGGTGTTTGAGTGTTTGCCATTAATGCCAAAGGATCATGTGTGTTTGCAATTCGTTATGCTCTAAAAGCATTGATGTCTTGTTGAGTCGACATTGCAAAAGTGATGTGAAATGATAAATAAGGATCTTAAGTGGGTAAAGTGATTGTTGTTGTGGATTGAAACCAATTGACGTTCATGGGATTTTACAAATCTATGACTTAAACCGTAAAAAATTAACTTTTACGGGATTTTACAAAATCAAGAAAAACCGTGAAACAATGATTAATTGTTGTTGAAATCGTTGTTGTAATTGAAGAACTTGAGCTTTTATTAACGATTAATGAGCTTAAAAGGACTAACGGTGAAATTTGGTTCACTTTGGATGGCTAACGGTTGAAATATAGCTTGTAAGGACTAACGGTGCAAAGGAGTTTCAACAAAATAAATGAGGTGAGTAAATACAAGGAAAAGGGACGGATCTGTGAAAGTTGACTTGAGTTTCAGGATAAACTTTGCAAATTCGAATAAGTTTCAATTATAAAAGAAAATCACGTCCCGCCTTTTTCTTTTTTCTTCTTCGTTGAAGTTTTTCTTAAAAAAATGAACGAATCTCTTTCGCTTATCGCGGAGTCGTACGGTTGTCATCGGTGAAAACCAAATATACCACGATGATCGAAAACGAGTCGCGATCACAATGACATAAGTTATAAGACTCGTAGTTAACGTCACTCGAAACCGAAAAACCCGAAAACAACTTAGTTGTTTGGTTCACACTATCTTCTTAGTTGTTCTGTTCTTACTATCGTCTTAGTAGTTCGGTTCATTAAGTGATTCTAGTTGTTCGGTACCACAAGGATTCGAGTTGTTCGGTACACTAAGTTGTTAAGTTGTTCGGTACCACAAATGATTCTAGTTGTTCGGTTCTGTCTTGGAAACAGGTTGTTCGGTACTGTCTTGGAAACAGGTTGTTCGGTATGCAAGTTGTTCGGTTGTCCCTATCGACCTTGTCCTTGCTTTTGTCTTCTTGAGAAACCAACAAAACCCCAATCGTCCTTGTTTCCTTAAGGCTTGGATCTTGGTGTCCACTTGTTTTGTTGAACCGTATGGACCACAACGAGCCAAGAAATAAGCTAGCCAAAATAAGCTTCGAAAAAGCTTTTAAAATTAAGCTCTTTACCACCAGAAATAAGCCACTTAAAGAAGTACAAATAAGCTGTTAAGCCAAACAAGTAAGCCACGAAAAGAACAACACACTAAGCTTATACAGATTTATGAAACGTTTGATGCTTTTTGAGTTTAAAATAAGTAAAAACCTCTTAAGCCAAGAAAATAAGTCGTGATCAAATAAGATACTGAAAGCTTCAAAAAGCTGTTTTTGTACCAAGATAAGCACACAAAAATGATACACAATAAGCTTTGAACGATTTGAACCAAGAAAGATGTGAGCTTGTTGAAAGGAAAACTAAATTAAAAAAATTTAATGACTAAATAAGCAAGAAAAGAAAGATAAACGAGAGAAGAAAAAAAACCAAACAAAAACTTACCCTTACTTTTTCAGTGAGAAGGAGAAGATAACGTTTTTAAGTGAGACAAAAAAAAGAATTAGCATGAAACGATTTTTAAATAAAATTGAACAAACAGTAGACACATTATATATATAATCATTTGAGATGTGTTGACCTACTGTTCATCGAAGCACTGTAGCTACAGTGCTACAGTGCTGGGC